>JALBCR010004515.1:0-14441 GCA_030710515.1 Abscondita cerata
AAAAGTTCCGTGAAGAAGACAGAAACATTGTTTATAGTGATGAATCTTATCTGCACAGTTTGCATTCAAGTTCACATGGAAAGTACGATGACAGGCAAGGGAGCAAAAGCTCCTGTTTCAAAAAGTACAGCGCCTGATAATGTTACACTGTGGAGGGAAAAGAGGATTCGTACTAACGCATTTCTAATGTTTAAATCAGGATCGAAGTCAGGTGATTATCATGATGACATGAACTCAAAAAATATATTAAATGGTTAACTGGAAAACTAATTCCAAATATTGAACCTAACTCTGTGTTAGTTCAATCGATAATGCTTCCCAATACAACATACTTACCGAGCCTAATCCAACATGTGCCTGGAAGAAAGCAGATTTGCAAAACTGGTTAAGTGATCGTGGAATTTATTTCAAAACTATGAAACAAAACCAAAACTCTTTGACAAAATTAAAATTAATCGACCACTTCAGTAAAAATTATTTAATCGACAAACTAATGGCTGAACATAATCATTCAGTAATCAGACTACTCCCTTATCATCCGGAGTTGAATCAATAGAATTAATTTGGGCCCAAATTAAAAATTATGTACCAAATCATAATGTTACTTTAAATTTGAAGATGTGTGGAAATTAGCAGAGAATAAATTTAAATCAATTGGTCGTGAAGAATGGGAAGCTATGCAAACACACACAAAAGGTTGAAGAGGAACATTTAAAAGAGTAGTTTTATCGATGAAGTAGAAGATATGTTATTTACAGTTAATACCGGTGAATGTGAGGAAGAATTTAGTAGTAGTGTTTTGGAATCTATATAATAATCAGTTACATACAGTGATATAGCTTATCGTTTATTACTCTTTTGGTTATTTGAAGGTGAAGCAATTGCGAATTCACAGCATGTTATCACTTGTGGCATTTTGAAGAGAACTCCGAAATATATGTGTTGTGCCTAAAAAACAAGTGCTTTTCAAGATAAACGACATAAAATAAAAGGACAATTTAACAGAATGCGATTTATTCATATATGCATCTAAAGATAATAGTTTTATTAATGTTAAAGTGAATACGATAAAGATTTTATACAAAATTTAATTTTAAAGTTTCACTCTAAATATAATAACAAAATGATTCATGTTATTTGTACAGAAGAAAAGAAAATAAAGTATTATGATCTTAAAGTCGTAGTTAATACGTTGTAAGTGGTTATTCTACTCTTTGGGGAACCACAACAGTCACATCATATACAGTGACTAAATTATAATGTAATGTATAACCATAAAAGTGACAATAACAACACAAGTTACATCGAACTCTGTACATATAAGTTAAGTCCACTAAAAACCAAACACAGATTCAATACCTCTTATTAACTGCACAACGTAATGGCAATTATTTATAAACTAGTAATAAGTTCACGTCATAAATTTGTCATCTCCTAATATTGTATGTGTTAGTGTTCATAGATAACGATGCAGAATTACTAAAGTGGTTGAGAATTTTGTAAAACTTTTCACTGGCAAATTTTGGGATGGAACTGCAGTGGTCTTCAATCCGTGTGTTTGATTTCTTTCATCTATTCTTAATAAGACGAGTTAGATTAAGATCAAGAAGGTATTCAAATTTACTGATCTGATAATAGCCCAGATTAAAGATACATTATCACTTCTTCATTTTCTATCTATCCGTTGGAGTTGGTGTAATTTGTAGTAATGAAATTATAATCACTGAGTAAATATAATTAATTTTGTTCTCCTTATTCAAAACAGCTGATGTACAGGCTATGTCATGTTTACAACAGAGTTTGTAACTAAAAAGAATTTTTTAAAATAAAAGTGTTCAGTCGATAATCAATACATACCTAAGTGTCAATTATTAATTTTACTTTCAATAATTATAATATTTACTTAAAATGCTTTAAATAATTAAACGTGTATTATTATGTAGTCAACATATTTAGGATGGCACTTTAGCTACCGACGCTTACCGATATATTTGTTCGTGCCTACTTTTCAAATTGTTTAAAATTCCGCCGCGCATCTTTATGAAGGTCAACCGCCAGGAGATCCTGAAACTACTATACCACATAATATTGAAAATACATATGTCAGTCTCTGTCGTATTTTTTAATGTTTCTTGATAAATGACAAGTAAGATGTCCGTAATAGGTATTTCTTTATTTCAGTCGTCGCCTAAATTTATCTATGAATTATTAGAATTAGATGGCGTACAACTGTTTAGCGTAGATACTGCTGGTGTCAAATAATAATTATTATTATTATTATTGTTGATGTATTAAAGCATATCAATAAAATGTACCAAAGATTACCCCTATATGTTGATGGGGGTAGCCTTGATTTAACTTAACTTCGTCGTTGTCACAGAAATCACAGTAATTTGGAAACACAAACTCTGATTCAATGCGATATCAACGACAGACACGAACCAACTAAACATCTCGGGGTAAATCAACGCTACAGCCATCTATATGTCGGGGGAATTTTTTAGTACATTTTATTCATATGCGTTGCGCATTTTCTAAAACTTTTCAATCAACGGCAATATTTAAAATGATATTACTTAAATATATCATTCATGTACAGTGACTAATCAATGAAATGTGAGCAACAAAAATTTAAATAAAAAAAATTGTTTAAGAATTATATACCTAGAGTTTCAGTTAGGTTACACCATTACTTTCCACACACACAATAACTACACATCACATCTATGTGAATTACGGAAGTTTTGTAAAACTTAAACATTTAAGATTATCAAATATAATTAGAGATTAGTTTCCCACAGATACATATCAGTAATTTAGCTTATTGTTTTAATAAAAAACGCATCGCTTCAACGATTTATAAATACAACAATGATTTAATTGCAAATGTGAGAGAATCGCGCTTGTAGTTTATGTGTTCTGTATTAAAAGTTTAATTATATACAGGGTAGTAAAACAAATGATTTATATATTTAAAGGAAACCCCACTAATAAAAAATTACATGAAAAGTGTTAAACATAAGTCTATAACAGTAATAAACTTAAACATAAAGAAAAACAATGAATTAGTAAATATTAATAGTTAACAAAGAGATAAAATTGCATTCAAAGTTAATTGTATACAGTACAGTAAAACAAATATTTTATTTTTTATAATCCAGTCAATTGTTTCTGATAATACCTGTTTTAGGAAAAAAGTTTAGCTTTGTTACTTACGAATTTAGCTTTACACCAAAAAAAATAAATAACCTCAAAATTTTACACTTTTTTTACGTTTTTGCTAAAAGTCATAAACTACGTATGTTTTAAGGAAGATCTATTTATATGAAAATGAAGATTATTAAATTTGCTAAAAAAAAGTATTTATGACAATTTATTTTGTCCTTCTACATAATTAATTATTATAAACACTGCCAATTTCATTAGTAATTATATTAAATATTTTAATAACTAGTTCAATACAAAACAAATTATGGTATACACAGAAATACAAATACATACTTACAATTATGATTATAAATGTATCTCCCAATATCACTTAAGGTCCTCCTAACTGTTAAAAGCGTCACTGATCCTTACATTTCTTATAAGATAATGTGACACCAGGTAAGCTCATTCACCCTCCACTGCTTCTATTACTAACAAGCTCTTCGTTCCGTTAGGACTCACCTGAAACTTAACCGATTTCAAAAGAATAAAGTTATTTCCACACTTCCAGTACATATCAATTTCATTAAATTTGTGCGTAGTTTCCATAACACCATCATGTTTTTTTTACTTTTCTAATCAAGGGATTTGATCTACAGCCCAAGCAGTAGTTGGAGATTAAAGATGTATAAATTATGAATTTACTGAATTCATACTAAAAACTATTAATTTAATAGTATTATTACTAATAATGTGTTCCCTTCATATTTTGAACAAGTATAACTAAAACGAACAACAGCTAAGCGCTTTTTACCTACTTAATGTAATTGTGCTGTTGTAACGGATTTGCCAAGAGCGACGTCTATTTCCTTCCGTCTTTGCGACGCACGTCTTGATTACTATTTGCACTAATTTTGTTGCCATCACGTTTTAGAATTCAGTTACCATGGCTGTTTGCTGTGTATTTTTTGGAGTGGATTTACTATTTCTAGGTTTAAAAGACGGATACCTGCTCCTGTAAAATCTCCTATGACATTTTCTTGTAATGTAGGCTGCATTTGACACAATAATTTTTTAATTAAAATTGAAAACTTAGTTTTGGCCACCACATCCCTGTTGTGGGTTTTGCATTCCGTCAAAATTGTTTTGGTCCAAAAATCAAAACGTCTAATGGTTGTACACATAAGTACTATTTGCAGAGAGAAATACAAACAAAATGTTTTCTTCTTTACATGCACGAATGATTCTCAAGAAAGATGGCTTCCAAGATTGTCGCCGATCATAATTTTTTTCTTTTCTTCAACAAAATTAAGCAAAACTAGTTGTAAAAACCAATCCTCAAATATCATACTGTAAATCAACCATTGCCGACTGATTATACCCAGCCCCACTATTGGATTCATTATGATACAAGTTTTCAATAAATTCTTTAAACAGCAGTGTCATCGAAAGGATATCCATAGTCTTTAAGATCTTGAGATTTTCCAATTTATCTCCATGTAAACCTTAATATATTCTCCAAATTGTGGCTTTGGTACCCTTATCGCTCAGCAGCTGCTCAAATTACAACCCTTTATCAGCAACTGCTAACAACGCTCTTCAACAGAATTTGCGAAATCTGTCTGCGAAATGCTGTTCCAGGTTTATGACAGTGTTTTCGGGACATTTTAAACCCTGGAGAAAAGTTAAATTTTACATTTTGCAGTTTTGTTACAAACGATTGGTGCCATTGATTAGTTCTACACAGGGAAAAGTTGTTTGAGGTTTGGGCCACATATTGTTCCAACAGAGCAAAGTCGTGGGGCAAGTGGTTTAGAGGATATAAAGAAGACAAAATTGTTTGATATTCAATTAATAAATAAATAAATTTAATTTGGAAATAGAAAATTTGTCAACTTACGAGAATATTTTAGCTGTAGAAACATGATACAAAAGCTTTGAGGTACTCAATTTCTGTATAACCGTGATTCTGTTTGCAACAAATACATTTTATAAATTTGGTCCTACATGTATCCAGTTTAACACAATGGAAGGGTCTGACTAAAAGAACTGCCATTGAACGAAATATTTAAGACACACCTTTGGGGCAAACTCTGCTAGCATTACTGCAGCACAGAGTTCTCATTTGGAAAATTGTGGTTGTGCATAAAGATGCAATTCGGGACTTGGATATCAACAAGTTAGTAGTTACGCAAAGGTACACACCTTAAATAAAGACACGAGAGAGAAAACCTGACCCAAGGTAAAGTAAGTTCACTTAACCCTCTTAATTGAGTTTAAAAATAAACCATCTTTACCGTTTATTTGCAAACCTCTAAATTGTTTCAACAAAATTTTCTTACTATAAAACCTGCCAAGGCTGAAACCTCAGCTTTTATTTGCAAATCCTCTTCTACAGTGTCAGTAGACAATTTTTTTTTGATCACTCAAGTAACGTAAATAACAAGTGGCTAGAAAGCTAGAAGAAGCGGTTCCATAAGTCAACGTATTGAATGAAAACATTCTAAACTTTGATTTAGATTATCTCACCAGAGGATGTTTTAAAAACACTTTATTAATATCATTGACATTATAACCATATGGTACATCTTTGCGATATCACCGCATAGAGGAATTTTGTATAAACAAAAACGTAGTAAAATGTCTTGTACTTATAGACCCACAATTTTGGTGTCGTTAACTGATACACCAGTTGAGATTTTAGCGTTGACGACAAATACTACGCGTAATTTTGTAGTTAAAGATAAAGATTTTATAACCGCGGATGAGGTAAAAATTGAACCGATATATTGGTTTGATTAAACCTAGCAGTAGGAAACTCTCCTAAAATAGAATTTAGAGTGTGAATATCAACATTAGACAGACGTATGTCCTAGCTGCATGTACAGTTTAATAAATTATAATTATTCGTCTTGTAACTGCGGTTGCTTCCAATATTTTTTTCAATTGAAATAAGCGTTTTTTTTTTAAAACATTTTTATTAAATAGATGTTGTAAGTCGCCCTCAGCTATCGCGGATAATTGTATTCAAAAAATGATTTCTTCTGGAGACAACAGTGATAACCTTGGTGTTGGAATATAGCATCGACTTCCCAAAATTTAGCAATTGTATCATTTAATTTTCTAACTGCATCTACATAACAACGGTACATGCTAATTTGATTTACTCTGATAATGCCCTTGATCCACAAGGGTCTTAGGCACATTGTCGGCTACCACCCAATCTAATAGCGTCTGTTGTAGTAAATGCATTGAACGCCCTAAAAATGTGATTGGGCAAAATTAATTTATAAAAAGCGGAAGAACTTAGAAGAATATCGATTTTGACGCCTGATTAAAAACTATCATCAGCTAATTTTACGTAAAAAGATTTGTTAAAGATGACTTCGGTAATGCATCCGTAATTTTAGGTATAACAAGACACGAAATTTTAGTTTGATAACTCTTGGTAGCGAATGAAAAAACAATCGACTTGGCACATGACGGTGGTCATCCGTCGACCCCTATAATTCAATCTTATCCGACATACATTTAAATTTAAACTTTGCACAAGTTCTCAGTTACGAAATTGCTTTGTGAGCCGGCATCTAAAAGTACTCGTGCTATTATTGTAGCATTTCCGTTAATAACATGTAGACAGCAGCCCTTTCTCAAACCCTAGTGTTTTAATAATGTAATAAATGCCGTCATGTAATTATCAGTATATTACGATAGCACGAGACGATAATAGTGAACTTAAACTCGAATTATCTCATTCCCCTGAAAAAAGGACGAAACAACTGTCGAGGGATTATCGGTGTTTGTTTGGCATTGTAAAATCTCTTGCAAACTACACCAAGCGACAAGGTTGGCTATAGCACATCAAAAATCTACTTGTGAAACTGCTTACACATCCGTCGACAAAGTTGCTCTCATTAACCTTGCTACAAAAAAAAATATTTAAACCATATTGTTTTCAAAAAACTAGTCCACTATAGTTTGTCAACAGCCGACGAGATGTTACATTTGCAACATCGACGTAGAAACAAACTTTTAGTTGACACTGAACTGATATTTCTATTGTTCTCCAAAGCTAGCAGATGAGAAAAATAAACCAAATTATAACCTATCTATTCCGCAGTGAACTCATTCCAATCTTTCGGACAACGACGGAACAAATTAAAACTTAGACGATTAGAAAAAGATTTTTGTTGGCTATTTTACCATCACTCAAGCGTCAACCATAATCATCGGAACTGATTTGAAGCATTTTGGTCTTTTAATGGACTTAAAAATCGTGTTCTAGTCTACAGTAACCAGTTTCAAACTCAACTAGTGCATTAAAAAGTAAAAGCCGATTAAGTTTTAATTACATCAAAATGTAAATCCATATAACTTAAGTTACGTAACTGCGTATCTACCTGTAGTGTGTGTTCACCCATTCTGAATGCATATCTATGGAGATGATTAGTGGTAGCAGTTTATTTATTTTTAGACTAAAGAATCTTACTTAAACAAAAACAAGTTGTTAGTAAACTATATTCTAATAAATTTTTTGTCGTTTTTGAAGGATCAGGCACATTCTCAAAAGATTTCAATGTTGACGCTGTTTCAACGCTCCATTTGTTCCTATAAAACATTGTTCGCAGAAAGTCCCTAAACATGCGACGTTGGAGAACATCCTTGCAACTTTGCATAGATCCCAAGGGGACGTTTGTAAACGTTTTTAGCAATGTAAGCGTGTTATTAGGTAATCATTTTGAACTGGATAAATTTAATTTATAGGCAATATTGTTTAATTCTACTGTTGTATCAATAATTTTTCTCGATATCTTCAAAAGATAATAAATCTTGCTCGTCAATGTTTGATGCTTTAATATCTATGAGAACTTTCTCATAATCTTAAAATTGGCGTAAAATGGTCAAACTTTAATTATACTTTTTTCTAAAAGGAGTGGATTGCCTTTAGTGATTTGTTGTTTAGCGTCCACTGACAAAAATTAATGAACTAGCATGCTTCAACATGTTAATTAAAGACGAAGCTTTAGTTGTCAAAAGTGCTACTTCTCGTTTGGTAGCGATACTTAATAGAATAATGAATGTATTGCAATTTAAGAAATAGTAATGCAATTTGATGAAAGGTTAACCTGTATTATATAATCAAGCGTTAATGCAACTAACTTTGAACAAATTAAATGTTATGTCGGAAAAACGGAAAAGCAATAAAATTCGCAAAGTAGTAATGAATAAAGAGAAAAATTAAGTATTTAATTAAGTATTAATTCTAAATAATTAAATAATCCGAAGTATGCGTTAAATTCGATGGAATTAATTTTTCTAAACCATGATGCACGGATGACAAGGATAGAAATAAATGCCACCAACCTCAACCAATTTTGATACTAATGCCTATAGTCGGTAATGTAGATTGTTTGACCGTTTCGGGATTTGTCTATACCGGTATTTGGCTTTCATAGATTGGTATGGTTGGTATACAGATTTCTTCCTTCAATATTCAGGTTGTTGCGGCACAAAACCAACATCTTCCTTGGGCACCACGTGAAATATAAAAGTGCTTTTACCTCGGAATGAAATCACGAATCCTGCTCCAAGGACCAATCTATGGTGGAAATTTTATTCCCTGGAAAGCCCGGTAGTATGTCCTGTTTTTTTCTATCTGTAAGGTCAACTGTGGTCTCAACACGATGAATATGGTTCCCGTGAAGGTCTATACACAAGTGTTTGCGTAACCTTTACCTTTAACATCCGCAGAAAACCCCATCTAAAAACCGGAAAACATACAAGGACAGAAAGGCACTAAGTTTGAATTGAATCTACACTGCTCAAAACCGTACAAGGATATTTACATAATTAAAGGTGAAAAACGATTATTTCCCATTATTAAAAAGTAACATTATTAAATAGATATAATTCGACAAAAAACAATACAAATTAAAATTAAAAAGTTACTTATTGTGAAGTATACCCAGTAATTTAATGCGCTAAAATTTTAAATAAACCGGTTGGATTATTGTAGATTTTTAAGTCAGGAATGAAAAATAATATGTTACAGTAACATGTATGAGCTACAACTATTTTGTTGAAATTTTTATTGTTTAATTTCTACTAAATTTAGATGTTTTTTGGAAATCTAAAAGACTCTTCATGTAAGAAAAGATGAAAATTTTACTATATGTTCTTTAATGGTGAATCTAGGAGATGACGGAGTAAGATGTCATTACAATAAATAGATGCTGCGATATTAACAAAAAACTGGAGTAGTTTACAACATAAAGTCTTCTTTTGCTTAGAATTACACTACGATTTTGTCTATCTATTACACTGAAATTTGGTCATCTCCTAGAGAAATATAATAATACACCATTTTGTGAAAAAATTATAATCATAAATGTAATTTTAATTGAAATTTCATAAAAACATATTCTTAGTTTCTAATAATTAAGCAAAAGAAGACTTTATGTTGTAAACTACTCCAGTTTTTTGTTAATATCGCAGCATCTATTTATTGTAATGACATCTTACCCGTCATCTCCTAGATTCACCATTAAAGAACATGTAGTAAAAAATTTTCATCTTTCTTACATGAATAGTCTTTTAGATTTCAAAAAACATCTAAATTTAGTAGAAATTAAACAATAAAAAATTTCAACAAAATAGTTGTAGTATACATGTTACTGTAACATATATTTTTTATTCTGACTTAAAACCACAATAATCCAAACCGATTTATTTAAAATTTTAGCGCATCAAATTATTTGGGTATACTTTACCTTAAGTTTGTAATTATAAAATTTGGTAACAAGGGTACCTACAGTCTTAAATCTTAAAGATGTTTAAATGGATAATTGTCATACGTAGCAACTTCTAGTAATGAGTATGACCTCCACGATTATTTATTAGCTCCCTAATACGGTTATGTATTGTTAAAATTAAATTATCAACTTCTTCTTACGGAATTGCGCGCCATTCTCTTTGAAGAACTCTGAAAAGATCCCGGAATGATTAATGTGTTCGTTTGCGTTTGTAAGCCTTCTCTGCAACCTATCCCAAAGATGTTCTAACAGATTCATATCCGACTCTGAGCTGGCCACTGCATTATCGAAATTTGTTGCTGATCTAGTACGTTCATTACTATTCGAGCAACGTGCGGACGTGCATTATCTTGCATGAAAATGAAATTTTTCACCCACTGCTCCAGCATACGGTACAACGATAGGTAAAAGAATCTGTTCTACATATACTTGAGCTGTCTTGTTACTCTCAAGTAAAAGAGATCGGTTCTTCCACCAATACTTATGCCAGCCCATACCATGATCGTACCGCCTTTGAAGAAATGCACTTCTTGGAATGCATTCAAACGATTTAAGCGTCTTGGCTGCCTCCAAACTCGAATTCTTCTTGAATCGCAGTCATTTTAAACCTGGACTCATCCGAGAAGAGTACGTACAACCATTGTTCGTGTGTCCAATTCCGGTGTTCTTGTCCCCAGAAAAACGTTCTCCTAGATTACTTCGTGTTAGAGGTGGAACTCTAGAGGTCGTCTAGATCTTATATGTACTTCATGTAACCTATTACAAATAGTTTGGTCGCTAACCATTACACCGTAAGTTTGGTGGAACTGATTTTGTAGCTGGCGAGCAGTCCAGGTTGGATTACGGCGGGCATTAATTTGAACGTAACGGTCTTGTCTTACCGCTGTAATTTGACCGTTACCACGATGTTGATTGCGTATCATAACGGCGCCATAAGCGACTTATCACGCTTTGAGTAACATGAAACTCCAATGCAACTTCAGTTTGTCGTCGCCCAGTTTGCAGCATGCCAGTAGCACGTAACGTATCACTGCGCGATAAATGATGTCCTTCTATTATTTGAACTACTCAAATTTTACCCAAGACCTAAAATTTTTAATCTCTATAGCGAGAAGTGATGGTACAATGCAACTAAACCGAAAATGTGAAATGGCGCTGTAATTACAATTGATAAACAGGTGATGCAAACAAAACAACATTGCGCCATTGGTAACTAGAAAATATGCTAAAATCTTTGTAGATATTATTTTGCTAGAAATATTGGTATACAATATGATATTTTCTTTTACATCTTATTTCAACAATATCCTTGTACGATTTTGAGCAGTGTATATTGTAAACAACTGTATTTGCAAAATAGTTGTTTAAACAAATCGATGATTGTTTGTTCAGGTTTAAAACTTGGCGAAGAATATCGAAAGATGACGCCAAGGGTCCAAACTGACCGTGACTTGAGCTAGACTAGGTCGGCCACAACATCCAAAGAAAAAAAGATATTTGACAAATAATTCAACTTTGAAAGGAAAGAGAGAGAATTTTATAGAGAGTAACATAAGCAATTTTTTTGAGTTAATGTTTTTGATGTCTGTCTGGCCTTCTTTTTTTTATCCGGGTTATTCTGAGAAACGACTAAATTAATTTTGAAAAATCTTTTTTTAGAATAGAATTAAAAAATACAGGTGAGTTTTTAGTGCGTATTTGTTCTATAGTGCCTTAGCTACTTATTAGAAAAAAATTGCGTGCTATCTCAAGTTGTTAGAAACCTTTTTGGTGTTTTTAAAAATATCTGTGATAATACAGAGTGTTACATATTTCCTGTAAATTTTTTTCTTGTTATGTTAAATATTTCCAATACCTTAGGGTTTAGCATAGGTGGGATACATGTTTTTCAATTAAATTTTTGTGCTTTTTGCGAATTTCCAAAAATATATAGAAAAAAAAAAAAAAAAAAAAAAAAAAAAAAAAAAATGTGTATATATATATATATATATATATATATATATAAACTATATGATCATTATTCAGTTGGCTAGTGCTAAACCCAAAATGCATTATTCAGAGAGTGTCGGCTTACATCAAGTGATCAATTTTCATCTAATGAAAAGCTAGAAATTTGAGATTTTATCTGGAAGCTCCTACATTACCAATCTCACAAAACTAGTTTCATCCATTTAAACAAAAAAAATTTGCATATTCTAGACACTAAGACTCACCAATGCAGAACACTAATTTGTTATCTTCAGATTACTATTAAATTATCGGCTAATTTTTTAAGCATAGTTTTTTAAATCGAATTAAACACTTAATTTGCATCATGTATTCAAAAATTTTTATTGGAATCGATAAATTGGCCTTTGCCGTTTACGTTTTAAAGATTAACATTTATGTAAATGTTGTCCTCGGCTCCGTTTCAAATGGTTCATTTGGAAGGTCCAATTCTGCGTCACTTTTGGGCATTTTGGCCTGTATTCGACAAATTACGCCTGTTATGTTATCCTGTAAGGCTTCAATTGTGTTCGGCTTGTAAACATAGATTAACGAATTTACATAACCCGACAAAGAAGTGGGCGGAGGCGTTAAATCGCATGATCTTGGTAAATAACTCACAGAGCCATTTTGAGAGATAAGCTTCTCATCAAATTCATCCTTCATCATGTCTATTGTTTCACGAGCTGTGTGGCATGTACGCATGCGAGTCAATGATTAAATGTCCAACAAAGTAAATTTGGTGCGAAATTTAGTGATAACAGCACGAATTGTTGATTCACCAGGTCTATTATGACGACCATAATATGGTCTAACAAACGATGCACATTTTTCACAGAGCACGAATTTTGATAATAAAATTTCAACAATTTGCAATCGTTGCTCGTTTGCAAGTCTTTCATGATGAAATGGCAGAGTATACTGAAAACTTTTCACTTTGACAGATGACGTTTGGACGCCATTACCAACCTCAAACATAACTCTTTAAAATCACTTGATGTTATCAAGAATAACAAAATTTAGTAATTAGATTTTTGCAAAGTTAATAAGATAATTTGTTTTTTATCTATTTTGTTTTGATTCTGCAAAATCCCGTTGTATTTTCTTTTGACACTCTCTCCAATTATAGTATTTCTACGCTTAAGGCATTAACTAGAAGTTATTGGCCGATTTTAAGTGGTAAGACATTTGAATAAAATGGTATAATGTTGAAATCAATGTTTAAAAATGGCGGTTATTGTTCCACAATTTAATTTCTAATTCAAGTAATATAAACAATGACTGCACAACAAAGTTCAAATAAAAATAGTTAACATTTTGTATACATTAACCAAAGTTAAACAAAAACGGTAAAAATTGGTAGTGTTCAAATTCGACCATCTATGGTGCATAATTAAAACAACAAAATAAAATCCATTTATTATGGTAATTCTGACTAATACCGGATTATTCTTGGTCCTTCGGGCCCGGATTATTATCCAAACGTTATGCTTTAGAAATTAATTAATTTCTTCTTGCTAAGTGACGTTAGTTAGCATATGCTTCCTTTTAAGTATCTTTTACTGTTTATGTATCTAAAACTGAGTATAATTCGGGGGACATGCGATTCAGGGTCAACGGGAAAATTGAAATAAATTAAATAGTGGTACCTAAAACGTTCTTTTGAGAATTTTGCAAAACTAGCTAACGTTAATGTGTTAATACTTTGATTTGTTCCGTTAACCAGGGGGGTAAATTATTTTCTCGTGTTTAATTGACTACGAGATACGCTCAAATATTGAAATCAATCAGAATTTTTTAATTTGCTTTAGTAATATATTAACACTTTCACGTACAATGTATAATTTTCTTCCATTGGGGGGATTGTTTGAATAATTAATAAACATAAATACAAGTTGTAAGTATCACACAACAGTTTCAATACTTAAAAGAGAATGGAAGAATGCGTCACAATTATTTCGGATTATTATCTATCTGTATACCTATTTTTATTTAATTGTTTAAAAAATATAAAAAAACGTTTTTTAAGTTTCCTGCATATAACAACACTAAACTGCCTAACTCCAAACCCATACCTTGACATATTTTAGGGAGGTAGGTTGGATGTTAAAAGTAGCGTACTTATTAGTTCTGTCGTTTTGTACAATGGCAGAAAATTTGTTACTGCATAGAGTAAGTTCAAATTTCAGCTCTCAAAAAATGAGGAACTTTACAAGCTCAAATACTAAAAATACTACGACAATAATGTTAATTCTGTTCTAGCCACAGTTGCGGTGTTATTGGGTTATTAGATACAAAACTGAACTACGGATGACGAAGTTGGAATCCAGAGTATCTGTTAGATGATGAAGTTATTGCTACAAACAAAATCAATTATAAGAGGCTTCGAATTCACGGCGTAAATGCGTTGATAAGAATAAAAACTGACATAAGATGTTGTAACTGAATATTAATTTTAAATCGCAAAAATAAAAGTATAACTGATCCAAATCTTTT
>JALBCR010004517.1:0-117815 GCA_030710515.1 Abscondita cerata
CTTAACTGCCTGTTTGGCTCGACAAAATTAAATCGGATGTGGTCTATTATAAATAAAACTCATACGCAAGGTTTATAAAAGCCAAATCGGCGATTTCTTTGATATCTCCTCTCCGCTTCCGTCCACTGGAAAGCCAAAATATATTTTTTTGTTTCATTTAACGTACTAACTCTAACTCTCGTCAAAAAAATTTAAAAATTGGGATGTTAAAATTTCGGTTTCGAAACCGTCGCATAACTTCCTAATCCTAATTATAAGATGTGAAGTAACAATATTTGCTTGCATCTCATGTTTAAGTTACATTTATATTTTTACTTAATAATAGAGATAATTTAATGTAATTAGACGCTTTTTACTTTTTGTAACTATTTTGGATTAATTAAAAATTACCCAAAATTACTTTTGGTAGGCATATTTTCGCTGCGGGATTCTACCATCAGCGAAAGCTTAGCCTAGCGGTAGAAACGACAATTGGATAAACGCTGGCGCTTTGGTTTGATTTTTAGTTGACGGTGAGAGATTATTGTATCGAATCAATTTGAAAGGGTAAATCAATATTACAACAACGTGATTATTAATATAATATTGCACACAGTATTACTGCATTATTATTTTTTTGTTAACATATCTACATCGTTGGTGATACGTTACAAAAGCGTTAAATTAACATTATTACAATGTTACTTTTTAAATGATACAATTATTGACATTTTTTACTTTGACATAATCTGTTATATCAACATTTAATAAACGTTGAACTGCTTTTAAATGGAAACGTTACAATGTAACATTGTGATGTTAAAATTTCGTTTATGTGATGTTCTTATGTTTAATGGGTAAACTCTTTCATTCAACTTTTTATGGTAAAGAATAGAGAAATTTTCGGATTTTTTATAGATGCCGTGAGTGTGAGTTTTGCTTATTCTGAAGAGTTAACCTGTCTTGGTAACATTGGAATAATCCTTCTAAGTTTTTTTTCCCATTATAAATTCAGCTGGACCCTGACTGAAGAGGTGTTTAGTGCAATGACAACAACATTTTGTACAGGCCCTTGCTCTTACTGAAGTGGTTCTTAAAGATCTTTATTTGAACTTTACTAAACCACTGTGTTGAGAATATTTAGAGCTAAAGTAACCATCTTTGAAACCATATTTTTTTAACATGTAGATAATTTTTTTTAAAACTACCAATACTCGATCATTTATATCTCTCGGGCACTTGATTCCATTTAATTACCATATACTAAGAGAATTACCGTTTGAAAATACTTGGTCTATGTTAGGGTATTCTCTGAATTTCAAACCCAAAATGATGTATATCTGTTCGGTAAATTATCTAACATTGATTAAATTACTCTCTAATAGAAAATTAAACAATGGTGTATCAAACAAGGTGGATTGCATATTAATCTAAAACGTAAATTTTGTAATCCTTAAATTTGATGTTTATTATTTACATCTAGACAAGGACTATAATGATTAAAATGTGATAGTCGAAATAATTCATACAACATCTTTCTAAGGTTTTTTGCTAGGATGTACAACAAGTTTTTTCTTGAATTTCAATAATTATCTGCTTAAGGATATAGTATAGAAGTAATCACTGCAGTCAACATTAAAAGGAAAAAATAATTGTAAGGAATGTAAACTTTAGAATCAACGTTTCTAGTTTAGCAACCTTTATCACTCGAGATAAAATCAGTGGAACTGTGGTTTAAGTTGAATGCAATGAAAGAAAAGCATTTCTATTTGAAATGACAAACCTGGCCACTATACTGATCTCTTGGAGAGTTTACTGGATCTAGGACGTTTGGACAACGCTGTTTCGTTGTCGCCATTTGGGCATTGTCGTTTCGGCGTCAGTCGTTGTGAAAAATTTTCGATTCCTTTTTAAGTAGAATGATCTCACATCAACAGCGACCCAATACTAAATAGTTAAATTTCTTGAATTGAACCTACTTTTTGCTAATTGTATCATTAAATTATGAAACAAGTTTCAACCCTTATTGATTTTTGGTCTGTATCTACAATGCAGTAAGCAAGAAACAATTATTAACACAGAAACTTAAGCGACATTGACAATGAGAAATTTTTCCTTAAATTCCACATTAAAAACATTTTATACGAATCAAAGATAATCTCTTCTGTAAAAACGTTAGTAAAGCTTATTGTTATTAACATAGGAATGTTTCTAATCTGTTAATTTTAAAATCGACGCCGGAACGGCATGATACCGAAATGCCCTGATTTTGAAACAACGATGCCAAAACGGCGTTGTCCAAACGGCTCTTTCCCAGCGCTTAACACATATTTATTTTCTGTTGTCTCTTAGGGATTTTAACTAGAATCTTTTGGTCTTAACTTACTAGCAGAAATCTTTTTATCAACAGACCTTGTTGTTTAGTAATAGTGTTCCTATGTTTCCAGAAAGGAATAAATTCTGTGACAGTTTATGTTATAATAGCCATTTACCACTGTTGTATTTTTATTGATCCGCAATATACTAGGACTTCATTTTGTTCACTTAACATATTAAGCGCCAAGCACTTTTTAAAATCAGGCCAAAGAACTGTCAATACCCAGAAAACAGACATCGGTATCTGCCGTGGCCTTATAACGTAAATTCTCTATATTAGGCCAAACAAACACAAACTGTAGTCACGTCGTAATACAATACGGGCCATGGCAGACGTAAATAACGGACACGAAAAAATGTATCAAACATAAAAGGATTTTTGCCTGTTATCAAAACAATTACAATTTTGCTTTTGCCTACTGCTTCAAACTTATTACATTATTTCTCATTCTCATTGTACTATTTTTAAAAATTCCTACATTGTAACCTTTTTGTAATTTATAACAATGCAAACTAGTTCTTTGATATTAACTGCAGTCAGGATTTCTTGAAGAAACGGGAAAAGTAAACTCTATTACTAGGCTACAGCAGACACAGAAACTACCTCCCAAACCACCTTTTGAGTGTATACGGCACATAAAATACAAGCAGACAACGGTGTCTGATATGGATCGATGAGCAAAGCCATAAACACACGTGTGTGTCTGCCGTGGCACTTAACCTGTTAAGATTTTGAGCAATCGAAGGAAATTCTGAAACAGTACGCTGAACACAGCAGTTAATGCTTCACCTCCTACTTGTATTCCAATTTTTAGGCACTTTCATAACGTATATGTCATTATTAGTTCTGGTTTTAGAGTATACTTAAGGCGTCTAGAGAGAGATTGTTACGGTACAGTATTATTGCAATATTTTATGAAACTTTCGATCAAGATTGCGACTTAAATATTTAATTTAAAAGCAAAGCTCTTCACAGATTAATTATAATACTATGTAGAATCATGATAAATCATGATATAACAAAATGTGCAATAAAACAAACATCCGAATGCATAGAACAAATGTAATTGGTGGATTAGAACTTCGTCCTCAATTTTCTCAATTTTTTTTAAAGGCATGAACTTGGTCGAAATTTTCAAACTTTCAGTTTTTGGAAAATTTGAACATATATGCAACTTAAATAGCACGTTATTCTAAGGCTATACTTATCGTTGCAGGTAAAAGGAGTGTAATTAGTACTCAACTACACTTAACAATGAGATTTTTATCTACAATTAACTTTGTATTTTTAGACAAGCTTTTATAATTTTATTTTAGTAACTAATGTGATAATTATGGGAAAACGAAGTGAGATTCTCCAATGTCACAAGAGTTACAAAAAATCATGCCACCAGATTGTATTAGTGTATCATAGTATTAATTAATGATTGTAAAACGTAAACATCGGCTTTTTTTAAGGATTTCTTCTGTGTGCTTTTTTTTTTCTGAGACTTTTTCCGTCAGTTGTTTTCTTTCCAGACACTTTTTTCAGGGTTTTTATATCCCGGTTTTTAATTTCCCGCCTTTTTTCTTAGATTCACTTTAGCATCTATTAACTTATACATCTGTAAAGACTTTAGAGTCAATAGCCGTTTAATTTTGTTTGAACATCTAATCAATTTGATAGAAAATATCGTAAATGTCACGTAAATACCATATGGAATCATAACAAAAAAACACTCTCCTCTAAAGTGCCGCATTCGCTTTTCGGATTATGTAAAATTTTGTGAATATTCTGCACAAACTAAAATGACTCTATACAGTGTGTCAGTTTAAAATGAACTACATGGGGATATCGGAAATCGTTGGATATACAATGTCGGTTAAATGGAACAAAAGTTGCGTACTTGTATGCCTATAAATAATCTGAGTTTACTTTATTAAAAACCTCTTGAGTATTTAAATACAGGGTGAAACCAAAATCGGTGTTTTAGAAAAATTTTAATATTTCACTTATTATAAGCACGTTGATCAAATTTTTCAGAATAGTTGTAAGAAATCGTGGCCATTCCAAAAAATGTAATAAAAATGCCCAGCCCTACTTTTTTGGCGCACAGGACTTTTCGACTAATGTCCATGTAGTTCATTTTTAAACTGGCACCTTTATAGTGTGCTTTTGCCTGTACGGACCTCCAAATACTAAATTTTTTTATTAGATTAGATTTTTAAAATGTAGAATAAAATTTAAACCGCATTATGCGATGTGATAAATTTATTGCTTTTAAATTGATTACCTACAAATATTAGTTTTAAAAAAATATCTCCAACGACTCGGTAATGACAATTACAAAGAATTTGCGGTTATGAAACACAATAGAATTAGGTCAGGTAGTTTATTAGTCACAGTTTTAGTCCCACAATAATCTCGAAAATATATTGCGGTCGTATTTTTATGTAATTGTGTTTGCCTATGTAAAAAGGGCAAATTCATAATTCTATTGCTTTCCTTAACCGCTTTAACTCGTAGCAGTATCTCTTGAAACGTATATTAAAACCTTGCAAGCGCGGAGTTAACGAATTTAGATTTTCTCTCGATCAATACTAAGGGCTTGTAGTCTTTTCTATATGATAATTGTTCTTCCAACAATTGCAAAATTTTTCACACATTTATGCGACAACTTGTATCTCCTTTTCAATCTGGCATGTTTTTTTGTTTTGGAAAGACTTTGGGACATGTAAGCTAAACGTTTATATTGCCATTCATAAGAAGATAAATCAAAAACAGTATCTTTTGATTTAAAGTTTTTTCAACTTTGCTGAGTTTTTCTACGGGAGTAATTGTAAGGGTAGTTTCAAGTAATCAAAAACAATGGCAGTCAAAACATTGGGTGAATAATATTCTATGGTTTTCCTTAACCTACTTTCACAATCACTCCTGTAGAAATCTCGACATGGTTGACATAA
This sequence comes from Abscondita cerata, assembly GCA_030710515.1. Taxonomy (NCBI): domain Eukaryota; kingdom Metazoa; phylum Arthropoda; class Insecta; order Coleoptera; family Lampyridae; genus Abscondita; species Abscondita cerata. Next base: position 5,299 of record JALBCR010004517.1, read on the forward strand.
GCTGACTATTAAATTTAATTAGAAAGAAGTTTCTTACCAAACAGTAACTTTTGTACTACGGTATAATGCAATTATGTTTATGGTACAAACTTGCGTAAAAGGTTTTAAGGTTCCGCTACATTGGATATGGTTTAAATATTCTCATCATCAGATGTGATATTTCCTGGAAACTAAACGTTGACTTTCAACGTTTTTAATACTTGCTGTAAAAGTGTACGTTTTGGTCAATTATTTTCATTATAATCATATTATTATAGTTAATTTAGAGTACTTAACCCTTAAATACTTAAACACATTGTAATCGACTCTTTCGCCGCCTTAAAATAAGGCACCGAGTTTTTGGAACGTTTTCTGAAATATGATACTGAAACATTAGTGTTTAACTAATTGGATTGTTCTTCCTTGAGGAGGGGCACCAAGAAACCATTAAGGTGTTTTGTCAGGCAACGTTTCGTGCAGCCGAATGTGCACTCTTCAGGCTTCTGTTTATTAAAAAGAAAGGAATACATTTAACGGTAAGTTATATACATAAACATCATATCCTAATATATAAATCTAAATTATAGGTGATTGACTCGACTACTTACTTAAAACAAATAAATGGTCCGCCACTTGAATAAGTGTAAAAACACATAGATATTAAAACAAACACAAAATAAATTAATAATTAAATGTAAATAAATATCTCTAATAAAACACACACTCTATACGTAGAAACGAACAAACATGAATGACTAGATAACAATATGATAATGGGAATTCCTTCTTCTATTTTATTTTAGTGATTAAATTTCTATAAATATTGCTTGAATTTTGTGTGTCCGTGTTATAATTAATGTTGTTATTGTGTTTGATGATGTATATCATTTCAGCTATTAGACGTTTTTTATAATTCTTTTCTACATTTAAAATCGTAGGATTATCAAAACTAAAATTATGACCCATCTCAATATGGTGTACGGCTAACGCAGAGTCTGGTTTTGTTTTTGCAATCGTACTTATGATTTTTTAATCCTATTACGTGTTTTTGTTTGGTTTGGCCAACATAGCATTTATTATAGTCAAGACAGTCTATTTTATACACTACATTGTGTTTGTCAAGAATGTTTGTCTTGTCTTTTAATTGTGTGTAGATAATGTTGTAAATAGTATTGTTACTGTATGTAGCTATGTGGACGTTAGTAGTTTTTAGTAATGGGATAAGGTTTTAATCAAGTTAGGTATATTAATAATTTTAGTATAGGTATATTGAGAATTAGGGGATTAATTGGTGATGGTGTGTTAGTGTTATAATTATAGTATAAGATTCTGTTAATAATGTTAGTAGGATAATTGGTGATTATTTATCAAATCACTAACAGCACCAAAAATAAAATATAGTTAAATCTATGAAAAACAAAATAACAAAACTAAGTAGTCCTAAATATCTCACTAAAAATTTAACCTCTCTAAAAAATATATTGAAAAAATAACAATTATCCTACTAACATTATTAACAGAATTTTATACTATAATTATAACACTAACACACCATCACCAATTAATCCCCCTAATTCTCAATATACCTATACTAAAATTATTAATATACCTAACTTGACTAAACACCTTATCCCTTTACTAAAAACTACTAACATCCACATAGCTACATACAATAACAATACTATTTACAACATTATCTACACACAATTAAAAGACAAGACAAACATTCTTGACAAACACAATGTAGTGTATAAAATAGACTGTCTTGACTGTAATAAATGCTATGTTGGCCAAACAAAACAAAAACACATAATAGGATTAAAAATCATAAGTACGATTGCAAAACAAAAAACCAGACTCTGCGTTAGCCGTACACCATATTGAGATGGGTCATAATTTTAATTTTGATAATCCTACGATTTTAAATGTAGAAAAGAATTATAAAAACGTCTAATAGCTGAAATGATATACATCATCAAACACAATAACAACATTAATTATAACACGGACACACAAAATTTAAGCAATATTTATAGAAATTTAATCACTAAAATAAAATAGAAGAAGGAATTCCCATTATCATATTGTTATCTAGTCATTCATGTTTGTTCGTTTCTACGTATAGAGTGTGTGTTTTATTAGAATATTTATTTACATTTAATTATTAATTTATTTTGTGTTTGTTTTAATATCTAAGTGTTTTTACACTTATTCAAGTGGCGGACCATTTATTTGTTTTAGTAACTAGTCGAGTCAATCACCTATAATTTAGATTTATATATTAAGGATATGATGTTTTGTATATAACTTACCGTTAAATGTATTCCTTTCTTTTTAATAAACAGAGGCCTGAAGAAGTGCACATTCGGCTGAACGAAACGTTGCCTGAAAAACACCTAATGGTTTTTGGTGCCCCTCCTAAGGAAGAACAATCCAATTAGTTGATCATTTACAGGAGGAAATATTTACCTTTCATTAGTGTTTAAATAGTTTCATTGGCGCAATCGTTATACCAGAGTTTTCGATCTCTAACCAAATAATTAAATTCGGATTATAATATTTAAAGGGCCTAACATTTCTCGCAATGAATCAAATGATTGTAAAACAGATAAAATAATATTTTACATCAAAAACAGAATTCTTCTTCTTTTCAGAATTGCAATTTTTTGAGGAATCGTTAAGTAAACATAACAATCAGTAGCATAATTTCTTGGATCTCATCATAGAGTAAGAACATAAAAGGCATTAATTGTATTTTACCACTTTTTCATTGTTAAGATTCAGAAAATACTAATTACAGCAAATATTTGGAGTTCATTGCTTGTTCAGAAGCTTCATGCGCATCCCAAAAGAAGGTGTGTAAAGTATTGTATTTTTGAAGTAATTTGATTGTAACGTTTTCTTCTGGGCACTGAATTGAAAATTGTACACTTCAACTCATAAATTGCATAAAAACTTCTGATTTGATAGTTAATCACAAATTATGTTAATTTATTTTAATCCACTTTAAAAGTAAGCTAATTTTAGGAAAGTCAAAGAACGGTTGACCATTAATCCTTCCTCATTATTAACATTAATTGACATATATGATAATAAATAAACAATAAAATAAAATAAACTTTTTGCTTATGTGTTATTAGTCCTGTTTGTAAAATGAACTTAATACCTAAGTAGTATGAGTCATGAACGTTTAGAAATCATCTAAATTTCAAGAAACATAATCACTTATTAATAAGGTAAATAAAAAACTATGGATCTTTGTTTTGCATAAAAATATAGACGTTTTGCCTTAGCAAGCAAGCGCTTTATCAAAGCTACATTTATTTAGATAAAACCGTTAGTTCTTTTATTTACCTCCCTAGAAAATATTCTCAATTTAAATTATTTAAATAATAATATTAAAATATATAGGATGGACCATAATGAATGGTAATCTGGAGGAAGGAGGTAACGGCAAAAAAGAAAAATCAGTCATAGACTACGTAATAATAAATGAAGAAAGTAAAAAGGAGATAGAACAGCTGAGGATAGGAGAAGAGGAGGAATCTGATCATTAACCGTTAGAGGTGATAATGATGGATGAAGGGGAAGAAGGAGAACTAAACGGTAATAGAGAGTAGGGAAAAAAAAATGTAAACAAGAGAAAATATAGAGATACAGGGAGAAGATGGAGGAAGAGCAAGATATGTCTTATGAGGTTCAGGAAGAAATAAATAGGATTGTGAAGAAAATGGATGATGCAACAGAAAGAGAAGGTATAAAAAGAACACATATATTAGAAAACAGCAAAGAATGGTGGAATGGCGATTGTAAAAAAAAAGGAAAAGAGATGAGAAGAAATAGAAGGAGGAAGAAAATGGAAAAGGAAGTTAGAGTTAGAAGAATACAAAAAGCTAAAAAAAAAATTCAAAGAAGGATGTAAACAGAGAAAAGAGAGCTACAAAAAGGAGTTGGAGAAAAAGATAGGAAAAATAAAGTATGGGAGTTCATTAGCAAAAGGAGGAGAACGTTTAAAAAGTCAGGAAAAGGCATGGAGAAGAATGGGAAGAACACTGTAGAATACTATTACAAGAACAAAGGGAGAATCCAGCAATAGTAGGAGATAGGAAAGAAGAAGAAAAATCAAGTTGTGAAGGTATAAAAAAGAGGAGTTAGGACAAGCATTAAGAAAGGTAAAAATAGGAAAGTTGAAGGTACTGATGGAACCCAAAAGGGAGCAGTGGAAATATATAGGTGATAAAATGATAGAAAGAATAAGGAAAGTGTTTGAAAGATATGGAGAGGAGGAAGAGTTCTGAAAAATAGAAAAAAAGGCGATAATATATAAAAGAGGGGATAAAAAGTAGATTGAAAACTATAGGAGGGTAAGTCTCACAAATTTGGGGTACAAAATGTATGGAGAAATATTAAGAAACAGATTAGAGAAAGAAATAGAAGAGAGGAAGTTGATACCAGATTGGCAGGCAGGCTGTAAACACAGAGGTACAATAGATGATATTTATATCTTGAAACACATTGTTAATATAGAGATAGGAAAGGACACAGAAAAATGTATGCCTTATTTTTAGATATTAAGGCAGCGTTTGACAATGTGATCGAGAGCTGTTGTGGAAACTGATGAGGCAGAAGGGGTACGCAAAGATTTGGTAACAGGGATAGAAAAACTGTATAAAAAAACAAGATGTAAAACTAGAGTAGAGGGGAGGATAGGAAAAGAGTTTTGGTTAACTAAGGGGCTTAGACAGGGGTATGCGTTGAGTCCAAGTTTATTTGCATTTTATATAAGTGATTTAGAAGAGGTGTTAAAAAACAGCAAACAGCAGGAATAGTGATAGGGAAGAAAAAAGTGTGGGTGTTAGCGTACGCGGATGATGTAATTATAATAGCAAAAAATCAGAAGAAAATGAGAGGCGTGATAGAGGTAGTGAGGAAGTATTTAGAAAAGAAAGAGCTTGAAGCAAATGTAGAAAAAACAAAATAATGGTGTTTAAAAAGAAAAAAAGGGAGATGAAGAAAAGAGAGATGGTTATGAGTTCAAGAAGAAATACAAACAGTAGACGAATACAAGTATCTTAGGTATAATTTTAATTATAATAATAAGGATGAAGGTCATATAAGGGAATTAGAACAGAAAGCAAACAAGGTATTGAGTCAGGTATGGGGGATAGGAGAAAGAGTTTTGGGAAAAGATGTTGAAAAAGAAGATGGTAGTTTGAGAAGTTGGTAAGGAGTGTATTATTGTATGCGTGGCGGAAATATGGGGATGGAAAGAATGAGAAAAACTGGAGAAGATACAATTGAAATATTGGAAATGGACGTTGGGATTAGGAAAAGAAACACTAGGGATATAGTAAGGTACTCGAGAGAGGAGATAAACAGAAAAAAAAGGGAGGGGAGGAGAATCGAAAAGAAACTGATAAGTATAGATAAAGATATACAAATACAAGAAAGGAGTGCAAAGATAGAAGGGAGAAGATACAATGTAAAGTACAGGGAGTTAGTTACGGAAGGAATACCAGAATATCTGAGGGAAAAAGTATAAAAGAAAAAAGAATCATAGAGGGGGTTTAGATGCGGGAATGAGGAAAGAGAAAATATGTACTGGAGGAATGATGAGTAGAGAATATGTAGGATGTGTGGCGAAGGGTGGGATAATATCGAGCATTTAAAAGAAAATTGTGGGAACTGCGGCCTGAAGAGAGGGGGCGAAGGATACTATTAGGAGAGAACGGACAGGGAATAGAATGGATGAAAGAAGTGATAAGGAAACAAGAAGAAAATGAGAGGAAATGAGAAATATATGTAAAATGTAATTTAAGAAAATTTTTGGTATTGTTAGTATGGGGTTAAATTGTTTGTATTGTTTAGTTTATTTAGTTTATTGAAAGGGAATTATATATAAGGAGTTTGGTTTTAAGTTGTAAAGAATCAAATCTTTTATTTATGTATTTTATTACAAAGAATAAATAATAATATGATAAATATGCTCTACCAGTATAACATCAAATATTTATACCACATCCCAGATTTTGAGCTTCAGTATATCTCCGCGTAGTCATAATTATTGATAATTTGTCAAAAAAAAAAGTTTTCCAAAAAGCACATTTTATAACATAAAACCCACTTTGATGTTGTTTTTTCTCGTATCTCTAAAATTAAGAAAACCCCACATACCAGATTTTAACTTGACAACGGCGATAAGTTGAATTTATATTTAAAGTTGGTATATAAACAATGTTAAATTTTTGGTAAATAGCATGTTTACAATTTATTTTAATTTAGAAATACTAGTAATGATGTAATTGGTTAATAATTTTGTGATGCGAAAAAAAAACGAAAATTTAAATACAAAATAAATGACGTTAAATGAGTTAACAAACACTTCTGTTTCTTAAAGTTTAAGATAAGTTTCGTCTCACGTATAATAATAAAAGCAGTTTAGTATTCAAATTATTATCTCAATTAATTCAAATTTATATTAAAACAATTATTTTTAAATTAATACTAAATAAATTGACTTACATTAAAATTTGGTTCTCTAATGAATTATTATATTAGCTTTCTCTTGCTACGATCACAACTAGAAACTGTACGTACTGGCTGCATTCATTTTTTTTAACAAGTTTTTACAACTTGTTATTGTGACGTAAAGTGTTTGGAATGTTGTATAGATTTTTAACATTTGTATTAATTCGTATAACTAAATTATAATATCATAAATATAAAATTTAAAGATCTGTCAATGTGGCGTATAAATTAAGTAATATGAGATATACGACATTGAAATATTGTTTTTTAATTATTTATTTTTTATTTGTTAATTTTTATTTATTTATTTTCGGGAATTCTAACTATACGTAAAACAGATACACAAAAAATAATTAATGCTCTTAATATATCCCACTAATTAAATCACACAAAGGCTACAATTAACAAAATTTAAATAAATAGACAATTTATACAAATTAATGTTCCGTCTTAACTCAATTTTAAATTTATTAATATTTGAATTAAATAATTCAAACCAATTATAAATAAATAAAAGTAGTATTTTGTCTTCAGTGACACATAATCGTTAAAGGTAATTTAAGTAGTGTTGTTTATGCGTTTAATTTATTTTAATATTCATAAATATTTTGCATCTCCAAAAAAACTGAATCTCCCAGAAAAGCAAGATAGAAAGATGCGGTCTTCAGTATTATGCAAACAAAGTCTATCCTCTCAGAGTATATTTTACAAAATTAAGTACTCTAGTCATTTGAATAAAATAATTAAGAAATGTTAAAAAAATACCTCAAAGCTGATACTACGTACGACCGGAGACATAAACAGTTCTGATTCTCACGATATACTTTTTTTGTAAATATTCTAAACACAATTCTAAAAGTAACTAAAAACAGATTTAACACCATTAAAATAAGTTCTACAAATCCTTTAATAGTAAAACTTATTGATAAATGCGATTCTTTTGAGAAAGAATTTTTCTTAGTTTTGTGATTACTTTCAAACATAAACAATTGTTTTCTAATTTAGAATTAGTTTACCAAAGATCCAAAACAAATAGAATATGTAATGTGCTTTAATCAACAAATCCCTGGAGCAATAATTAAATAATACATAACATATACAAGGTGGCCTACCGAAAACGAAACGGACTATTTTTTTAAGCTATTTTACACTCGGGCAAATCAATTTTTATTTGGAGTGGGACATCATTTGAAGACAAAGTTGACCCTGAAACATCAACAGCCCCCATGTCAAAAAATTTAAATAGCATGATGAGTCGACACATAACTCATATGAAAGCTGTCACCTCTGTTTGGTAAAAATTGATTTTTTTACGCGTGATTTTGGTCTAATGGAAGTGTTTGTTTTAAGTGAGTTGTACTGTAATTGTGATTAAGTTTCGTTTGTGTTGATAAAGCACTTTTGTTTTTGAACCTAGTTTGATGGAATATTTATTTCTTTGTCATTTGTTATTTTTTAAATCAGTTGTGGTGTTGTGCATGCCTTATCTTCAATGTTCGCACTAGAAAACTTTCTAAAAATGCTTATTTCGGTAATCAATATCGGGGTTTTCAAGAAAAGTGCTTGAATGTTATCGCTTTTATAAAGTAAATTAGATATTTGTTTTGATTAAAATGAACAGTACACTGATTACGAACCACGGTTAAATTTTAAATTTGCAGATGATTATCTTTGTGAGAAACTAAAACGTATTTCTTTTGTAAGCTTTTTTGTGTATGTAGAAATTAAAAGGAAGGGAGATGCACGTCCTCAGTTTGTATTTTAGTATTTTAAGTCAGTCGGTATTCGGACATGTAGTAAATGCATGATCGTAACGTAGCGGAATAATGTTGTTAAAAATTAACAACCGCCAGTTAATGAAGTACTCAAAACGTCGTCCGCGTAACTATTGAGAAGTGATTCGTGTGGGTGAGTTAAAGTTACATTGTTAATCAAAATCAAGAACAATAGTTCGGAGATTTTTTGTTCGAATAAAAGGCAAAATAAATATAAAAACGCAGTATCGTAAATGTGCAATTTTTTTCGATAAATTTCTCATAATAATAGACTGTTCCTGTTTAAATAAATTTAGTATAACAATGACATAAATCTTGGGAAGTTTTGATGTATACCCCAAAACGGATTATTCGGCTCAACAGAAGGAAACCAACTGTAAGTAAACTGATTGTTTATCCCAGAAAACTATCATGTTTTGAGTGTTTTTTGTGTGTAGTTACGAATAACCAAAAATTGATTTAGGAAATGTCCTTGCATATTTTTTTCGTTTTGATCTTGTTTGGTAACCGTTGTATTATTCAAAATGAACAAACTGGGATAGGGTTTGTAAATTCCTAGTTTGATGCTAAATTAGTTATTTTGTTTTAAACAAAACCCACAGTCTCATTACGATCATGATCCTCGTGAATTTTGTAAATAGTTTAAAAGCAAATTTTGGTATATAAAGAACGCAACCGTGGAGTAATCAATATTTGTAGATACTCCTGCATTTTAATAGAAAATCTTACGTCATTCGTGTCTTGTTTTTATAAAGCGCTTTCTATCTAGTGTTTACAGTTTTTCCCAGATTTGATATTAACCCATTGTTGAACATTTATTTTATGTGGATTTAACAAAGATAATGTTACAAACAATTAAAATTCTTTAAAATAGTCCTCTTGGGCATATACTTACTATGGGCTTGCCGTTTCAACCCCATCCTAATCAACACAAATTCTACATCCGCGAATTACGTAGGAAACAAGCACTTATGCAGTGACCCTTGCCACGGCGCCTTGGACAGCTTCAACCGACCAAAAAAGATCTCCTTGGCGGATTTGATTCTTGGAAACTGAAAAAAGTCTTCCTTCAGAGTTGTGAGCACAATGCAACTACGATTACAGTTTTCTTGTCCCGACGTTTAAAAATCTATTAGCTTTTCCAGAAGAATAAGCTTATTGTTTAGTGTTCCAGTAGTTCATGGAATATCTTTTGATTTGATTCTTCCTCATTTAGTGTATTACTAATAAGTCTGTACTAAATTCTTAAAAAATTCAGGTGTACTGTACTGATAATCAATAGATTTCAAACATTTACTGTAAAGTCATAACAATATTGAGTTTTTCATTTATTTTGTAACTTCTGTGTTAGTTATTGATTATTTCCAAAAATTTTGAATTGTGGAATTAAAAGTTTCTTGAACCTAGTTCTTAATTTAGCCGACGTTTTACCTACCTTGTGCAGGATTTTTCAAGGCATCTAAATGTTCCTTTATGTTCCTTTTGATAGATGCCTTGAAAAAGCATACACAAGGTAAGCAAACGTCTGGTGAATTAAGGACTAGGTTCAGTGAATTCTACAATTACTCCTACATTAAGGCTCAATTAAATTGAATTTTTCCCTTTAAATATTCAGTCGAAATAGTGATGCTAATAGTAGATACGGTTTTCACTCAAATCAATAGAACTTGTAAACCTTGCCCAAGTAATCGGTTGATTATCGGACAAAGTTTTAAGGCGATCACCCTCTTCTCAGCTTGATCTGGGGGTAGATGGAATTCACCCTGTTGATCTACGCTTACCGAGGTAACTAACACGTCCACCGTGTCAAGTTCTACGGAAGGTAGTTAAGAATGACCAGACTTTTGAGAATGATAATTTTATTAATAAATCGCAATGTTTATATACACTGAAATTGTGACGTAAATTATGAAAAATATGCATTATCTAGTAACCTACATGCTATTATTGCGTTTTGCTGAATCCGTTTGTATATTGCTTTTAAGCTTGTTTCACAACTATTACTAAATTACACTATTTGAAATAAGTAGTACGACAATAATTTTCGTATGTTTAAATTAACTTTAAACAGAACTATTACACACGGAGTCAATGACTCTTATTTTTTAAACAGTAAATGATTGTCAGTTAAACCTAAATTGAAACGCATTCTCCACAATGGAAAAACCTATTTGAGTTTATCACAGCTAACAAGGCCCAAAAAACTTGCAATTGCGCAAAACTATTGCGAAATTTGCAGCAAAAGATTTTTTCATAAACAGACAGCGTCTTTTTACCAAAAATTTCTATCTGCTTCCACAATCTGCTCTCAATGATCTTTAATAATGTGTTATTACATGTATTGTTACGGTTCAAATTTATCGAACTAGAACGTATGTCGTAAGCCTTTGTAATAACATTTGTCTGGAGTCGCACGTTACGACGAAAGTCGAATTTGCCGCGAATGTTACGCCTTACCATTAGTGGATCCTTTAATTCACAAAAATTATTGAGACGATAAGTGGACATTTTTCTACTTCCTTCTTGTACATGGGTGTTTGGCGTGCATTTTGAAGTTAAAATTTTACACAAATTATTGATGTGTGTTTCAATAATAAGTCGAATTGGTGTTTAAATTTAAATCCGACCGCATTCACCGTAAGTACACGTTGTTTTCTTTTTTTTTCATGGTTGTATTATTTATAATTACGACATATGCTTAAGCACGTGCGTTGACCTTATACTTTTACCCTGTCTTATACCTAGATAACTCCTGGGGATGCTGGAGTGGTTAGTTAAAAAACTATAGTTACATAACTGATTGTGTACCACGGTTTCTCATTCAAATAAGCTGGCAACAGCTGGTGAACTCCACAGGCCTACCGACTCGTTCATGCTGCATAATTGTCACTTTGAGGGAATCTATTTGTCATCCGTTCTTCACTATAAACCTCCCTTACGGAAAATCCTTGTATCACCTACCTTTGAAGCTGTCAAATACTGTCGAAAGCAAGAACGTTCATTCTTGGAACTGCATACTACCAGAACACAGCTAAGTTTTAATGTTTAAGTATCCTACACAATATCAATGCGTATGAAGTTCACGTACATGTGACATTACACGGTTTGAATCCCTAGTATATAAGCATATAAGTAGATTCAATCCACCGACGTACGGTTTTGTTTTTAATTAGCTCCATTAAAGTATTGGTGCTTTAGATAAAGTGGGTGAAGCTTTTTGTACGTTTGGTTTCTACGTTTCTATCGATGAAGAATGGACTATCCGCTTTGTTATTAATTTATGGGAGAAAGAAGATTCATTTTATGGAAAATTCCGTATGCATTACGTCATTTTGAGTGCAGTCTTGTTCACACAAAGTACCAAGGTCAGCCCAATTACTTGTTCAAGCTTTGACAAAATTAAACAATTCTTTAAACTTTCCGTGCATTAAAGTTAAGTCTTGACAAACTAAAATGGGCTTAAACTTTTTGCATTTAAATAGTAGTCGTGGCTATCTTCGTTTTATTGCATTAGTCTGTACGCAATAATTAGCATTAGTAGTTGTACCTTAAATGCAGTCGTTCTACCTTACGTTATGCAGTAGTTGTACCTTAAATGCAGTAGTTGTACCTTACGTTATGCAGTAGTTGTTTGTTTTGCGACTACATTATATTTACCTTTTTGAGTTACCGGTTAAGCGGCGAATTTACAGTTTAATATCTTTAATAAGTTATTTAAGTTTAGTAACGTTTTTAGCGCCTGTAAAAGATCCTAGCGTTATTCGTTCATGGTTTTAAGTTTATTGAAAGAAATTTAATCTTTCATTTGATTCCGTAGTGTATAAGTCAATTCTTTACTAGTGTAGACAAATGTCAATGTGTTTTGTTTATTATTTAATGCTGAATTTTATTTGAAAATTAGATTTATATTTTAGGTAAAAATTTGTTTTTATTCCCTTAAAGGTTTAGCTTGTTTCCCTTAATAAATAAGCTGGCGCCCATTTATTCGTTATTATTTACGTTTTTAGTTGAGAAGCATCTCTATAAATGTAAGCACCAAAACATAAACCAAAAAGCAAACATTCTCATGACCCCTTGGCCCTTAGAGTCTCTGTTGCATTTATCTGAACGTTAGCTGGTGCAATTTAAATGTGTTCTTAGAATAAACAGTTTTGGCAATTACAACTTACCGTACTAGTCCAAGTTAAAATTTAGTTTTTAAGTCACGTGTGTACGTCAAGTTTTCTTAGTAACCAATCCTCAATTGGAACGCTAACTTTAATTTGGGGTGTATCAAACAAAAGCTTAACTGAATTTCGACATATTTATTGCGAGCTTTATTTAATTATTGTTGTTGCTAACGCACATACTCATATACCACAGTCTCTACATTTCAGTCACATTATTTTAGTACTTTTAAGATTTGTTTGCTGTATTGAATTGTCTATTTGTCTCTCTGATTTGTGTTCGTTTTAGCATATTAGACCTTATAGTAAAACCATCGTTTTTAAACCAATTGAATTCCTGTTGGTCGATTTTATTTTTCTCTGTTACCTAGCAGGTGGCGCCTCGTTAGGCAGCAGTTTATTTCTTTTCAGTTCCTCAAGAACCTCACCAACTCACCGACTAAGCCGGACACTGCTGTGCTAACTATTGCAAATACGGGATCTTCCATGAACTTAGTGCGCTATTTCGAGCCAAATAGTATTGTTCTTCTCTAGGCTGTATCGCTAGAGCCGTCGCTTTCTTTTATTACTATTTGTGAACTACAACCGTTATAGTATTACCACTATCAGTGCTCACGATTTTGTCAATTAAACACGTTTTTGGTTTGAACAAACTGGTGAACAATATGAACATTTGTTAGGCAAAGTATTTATTCAGCTTACAACATTGATTAATATTAATATTTCTAATAAAAATTAGCATAATAATATATCACGATACGTATTAAAATCACAGATATTTTTGTTTCAATTAAAAGATACTTAATAATAATTGAAACATAACGTTTTCGTGTAAGAATATATTCGGGTCTTACAATTATGGCGCTCAGAGTTTACTTACGTCACTTCCGTTTTGGCAGGTATATAATGCGTTGAATCAGCAGCAGCCCGTTTATAATTATATTTTGTACATAATGTTAGAATAAAACTGATAAGTGTAATAATCACTAGAAAATTGTTTGCCCACTTATCACTTACGTCGTAAAAAAGAAAAGAATAAAAATAAATAAAAGCTATAGATAGAGTTTGTGAAACTACATAAAGTACACCGATTGTTATAGCTTCAGGTTCGGGATATGTAAACTCTACTGATACTTCATAACTCACATTCCAGAATAAACCATAGAAGAAGCTGTAAATAAACAATTATATTCAAAAATTTAATAATTAAAGATAAACATACCCGTACAAACAAATTCCTACGAATGGAAAAATTATGTTTAACTCCAGTGTGTTTACGAACATAATCAAAGTGACCGCCATAAATAATGTCGAAATACAATAACATAATCTGTAAATAAATAATTAAATTCAATAAAAAAATTTGCATTGACATTACCTGTAAGTTTTGAACTTCATTAATATGCCACCGCAAATGAAACACCCAGTAATGCAGAACACCATCATCAAAAGACCCATCAATCCAGCATTTTCTTCACCACCCTGTAAATTAACACTAATTACACAATTTGATCAAAAAAAGTAACAGGTTAGATGTTAAAATTAATATATCAGCTTCACTGTATTTTGTGTCACAATAATTAGAGCAAATTTTTAAAGGCAATAAAAACTTTAGTGGTTCAGGAAACCACGGTAGTGGTAATGGAGAGTAAATGTTGAATCTGCAATAAAGAGTGTTCTAATTATTTCCTTTTACCACTAGTGGAGAAAGTAATGACTCTTAAAAATTAAAAAGTTACATACATCCATTGAAATGAATGTAACATTTAGCAATATTACTGCTATCGTATCTTGGTCTTCAACGACTGTCGTTGGGAGGCAGTCAATCCACTCGTGTCGTCCTTGATTTTTCGAGCTCAATATTATAATTCATAGCACAGCTCTCCACATGAAATGAAAAGCTATGTCACCAGCTTTCAATATCTTATTGATATACAGGTTGTTCTAATTGCCATGAGCCACTATTACTATCTCGGTAACTAAAAAAACTACAAGGTGTGGTCAAATTAAACCAAATGTGAATTTTTGGCGGACAACAAAAATTTTATTTTAAATTTAAGAAAAAATTTTTTCCTGGGCTACGGGGTTTTTTGAGAAAATGCTTAAAACTATTTTATGAATTATTTCAAAAAGTATAATTTTAACAGAAAATTAGTAAAGGAAAAAATGTGTGGATTTTTGACGTTCTTCAATTTGGTATTTTTAAGGAAAATTTGACAAGTCTAGTTTTCGAGATATTTTAAATACGGACCTGTATTTTTTACTTCATTTGAAAAAAACATTTTTTTTGGGTTTTAACTATGGTTCTACGGCTTTCTAAAAAGATATCCCAACACAACACTTTGTCAGCCTGAACCCACTAGCTTGAACAAAATCGCTGGTTTCAATAAAAAGAAGTGGACCTGTTTATGCAAATTTCCAATCAGTAATGCAATAGCACAATTTTCCTGCCCACAGGATCTATAACCAAAATGAAACGGGTATAAGCACTGAACAAAAGAAATATGCAAAGGTTTATGGGCCGAAAGGAGTTAAACAAATAGGAGATGCGACTTCTGGAGAACGTGGGAAAACAATCACTGTTCTTGCTGGAGCAAGTGCTTCTGGACACTTCCTCCTTCCTATCTTTGTCTACCCTCGTCAAAGAATGACCCCAATTCTTGGAAAAAATGGACCAGTTGGTGTTCTTTACCTAAACTCTCCTAATGTATGGAGCAAAAACGCAATTTTTCTCCAATGGCTAGTCCATTTCAAGAATCATGTCCATCCAACCGAGAATGGCCTAGTATTGTTGATTCTGGATAACCACAACAGTCATGTGTCTATAGAAGTCTATGATTTCTGCAAAAACAACTTCATTGATATGGTCTCACTATCACCGCACACTTTGAACAAGCTCCAACCCCTTGATCTAACGTTTTTCGGTCCCCTAAAAACAGCATTTTACAGAGCATGTGATTTTTACCTCACATCAATAGGTCACACAAAGATTACCAAATATGACCTGGCAGAGCTTTTCAACAAAGCTTTTGTAAAAGTAGCAAAAATTGGAAATGCTTTGTCGGGGTTTAAATCTGCAGGGATATGTTCGTTCAATCCTGATAACTTTTCAGAGAAAGATTATCCGGCTTCAGTTCCTCAATTGCAGGACCAACAGATTTCTGTTGAGATATTGGATGAGTCTAGAAATTCTAATAGCTTGGGGATATCAAGTGAAACCGCTGGTGTTTGTGAACATATGATTTCACGGATATTGTCTTTTGAAAAAAACAAAAGATATTGAAGTAACAATTTAGTAACGCAATTAAAAAATTGAAAAGATGTCCCACTCAGAAATAAAGTTGACGGGTGTGAGTTTTTTTTAAATTATCGATGTGGCTGCAATTGGCTCTGTTTTGTCGGCGTTGGCCTACCCTATATACTTAACATATCTCTCGCAAATTGCCTCAAACTTATCGTTAACATGCCCTACTACTTTATGTAACAGACATCCTCTATCTACAACTGTTTTGTGTTATTTCCGAAGTCATTTTTTTTAGAAGTTGTATGGAAGCGCAAACATAGAAAACCTTGTTCCTTCACGCATTCCTTCTACCAAGAATAACCATTTAAAAAATAGTGTAAATCAAATTTTAGATAATCTTTTCCTTCATCGTCACTTTTCTTGGCAATTCACATTACTTGGAATAAAGTTAAAGGTTGTTAGCAACTGTTACTTCGTCGACCTTTATACTAGTGTAATCAAAATTTGTAAAAAATTGAAAGCGCTGCTTTCATGTTTATTTAAGAATTTATTTTGCTTTGAGTATGATTATTTCTTATTTACACATAGTGGTATTTTAATTAAATTTAATATTTTTGTGCGAGATACACTGTGGTCCCCAGTGTATATTTCTTTTGCTCGACTAGACCTGGCGCACACTTAAAAAAAAAATTTTTTTTAGTACATTTTTTTTGTTTATTTGAGTACGGTATCAAATCTGACTCACGCTACTACGCCTCCGACTTGACTAGCCGATTGGTGGCAATCTTTGTACCCTCGTTAAGCTTCCGTTGTTTCATTTGTCTTGCGAGTGGTTACAAATTGTCATATGTGTAGACCATGGTCTACATCCGCTCCATACCTCTTTTTCTAGACAGAAGGCAACTTATCTTTTTATTACCTAAAACTTCGGTACTAATAGTAATGAGTGAATTGATTTCGGAAAAGGGAGGGTGTTGTAATAACCAGTTCAACAGTTTCTGATTGTTACGAGATATACGTGAAGTTCTTGTATCGACATGTTGTTCTGATTTATGTAAATTAGTATCACAATAAGCTTTAATGGAATTGCAAACGTTTTGAAGTGATTTAATTCCTAAAGTCGACAGTGCGAATACGCTTTCGTTGAGTAATGCTCCCACAGCTGTGTATTATGCGTATTAAGGTTTGCTCGATGGTTATGTCTCTTCAGATCTGTGACTAAAACTTATCCGTACGCCTAAGTCTAACTTGTTTTGCAAATAGAGGTGATCATATTTTGCATACAAAAAGTGACCGCTTGCGTGAAAATAAGGAAGTATTTTTAAATGGTGTCAAGATGCAGTTTCCAATTTTCTGATCATTCCGCTTTAATGAAACACCTTACTAAAGTAATAATTTCAAAGTATTGAATCTTAGTTTGGCTGTATGATCGAAGTGTAAAGACAGTAAATTTTTGAGACGTTATTTAAAAAAAATAGAATTTTGAATTTTCAATTCACGATGGCGGCTCGCGTTTGTCTCTCCCGAGATCGAAAGTTGGATGTTTATTAAGCTCCCATATGTAAGCCACACATATCAAAAATGCTTTTACTCCTCCTTTTGTACCATAAATCTACAGTTGGAGTAATATCGGTTGGCGTTCTTCCTGGAGTAGAGGTGAAAATAAAACCGTTTTTATAAAAATCGTATTGCCAACGTGTCTCCCTTATCATTAAAGCAATAAGAAATTAATGTTAAAATTTTGTGTGAAAATAAAAATATCCTAGTTTGATCCACAAAAACTAAGTGAAATTAGCCTGAGGAAGTGCTCAGTGAGCACAAAACGTAACCAAAATTGCACGTTAAAGTTTTGTGTTTCATTGCCCCTCTATAAAAGAAGGTTAAAATTCTTATCTAAAAACTTTATCATCGTTTGGTATATTTGTTACTATTGCTTTTGGGTTTTTTTAAATTTTTTAAAACACCTTTTCCAAAGCTTTTGTTTTACTCGAGTAGTTACAATTAGAAACATTACTTAAATTATAACCAACGAAAAAAATATGTTTTATTTTTAATTGTACTACCGTTACTTACATAATATTTAATTACTAAAAGAAATTACTAACATGGTACTCACCGGGTGATATTTAAGGACAATTTGATTTAACAAACTTTGAATGAGGCATAATACTGCAACGTTGGATCCTCCCACCAGCACCACAAGGAGGTAAGGCACATTTTTCATCAAATTTTTTAAACTTTTTATGTAGGGAATCTCATCGTATTTTTTTAATGAAGCCTGCGAAGGAGGTATCGGAGGTTTGTCTTCAAGTACTTAAAACAAAAATTTAAATACTTTGTCTCAAAAATTTACAAAACTTACAAAGGAAGACCAGTACAAACGACATTGAACAAATAACAGCTAAGCCAAGCCCACTTGTGTGAAGATCTGCTACAACTGTTTCTTTTTTTACCAACAATGGTGGTAGTAGAAAACCCATTGCAATACCTAACTGCAATCAAATGAATTTATATTGTATGGTAGTGTACTAATGGTATCACTGAATAGTATTTAATTTTAAAAAACTAAAGCAATGTTAATAACAATATTTTTATTCTACCTGAAGTCCAATGATTCCTATAGAATTTGCCATAGCTACTTCTCCTGCTTTAAACCAGTCAGCTGCTAATTTAGGACCAATTCCAACCAAGCACATTTGAGGTATTGATAACACAGCTTGTCCAACCATTACTAACCAAAATTTGTCAGATGGGACAGCATAAAATTTTATCCAAGCACTAGCAGTGGCACCTCCCATTGCAAACAGTGCTCCATTTTTGATTCCCTGTAATATTATTTGATGTTGTTAACATAATTTTTCTTAAATTGGTGGTATACGTACAAACTTATCAACCAAATAACAACATGGAAATGCAAATACTATTGAATTTATAGATGTAATTAAAAATGTCCAATTTACAGCTTCGTAAGAAACGTTATAATAATCTATTACAATGTTGGCAATTAAAGTAAACTGTGTCCATTGCATCGTACTGATGGGAAATATAATGAAATATATTAATAACATAAGCCATCGCTTTTTATATACTTTTAGAGATGGTTTGCCGGTGTCTTTAGGGTTATCGTTTTCGTCCATAATTATGCTAAAAAAGTTATGATTAGTTTTTAATTGTAATAAAATTATACTTAGAAGGTATTGAAGATTTTACACTATAATATAAAATGTTCAAAGCAGCTTCAATTTGGGAAAAATAACAACACACAAACTTTTTAGTGCGAGACATTTTGATGTTGTATAGGTTTCTATTAAAATAAGTGAAAGTAGAGAGAATTTATTTATGTTAAAATTATATTTACTTAACAACATATTATACATTCATTTCATTTTTAAAAGTATGTATGAAAATAAGAAGTGGTTATAGCATTCACTGACGTAATAACGTAGGTATATCTAATGAAACAAGTAGCTACTAGTTTTTTGCAATGTAAAATTTCCACAATTAGTATAAATCACATGGAAATACTAAAAAACAGCGCAATGAGAGAACTCCTTCTTGTGATAATACGATTCAAAAATATTCAAACTGCACAAGATACAGTTCTAATGTACCCTAGTCAATAGAGCAAATAATAAGTAAATTTTTGACAAAAATAATAGTAGGATACCACCTGCGCCATGTAATTATAAATAATATAAAGTATCTTATATTCATGTTTTATACCGAAAATGATTTGTTATTATATTGTTAATTAAGATTTAAATACAAAAAAGTAATGTAAGTGAAAAGTAATGAACCAATATTAATGGTGTAAAAAGTAAAGTTGTAGAGAATAAAAATACAAATAAAATGAGTACTATTTCGACTCGATCAGGTAATAAATTTCCGAGAAAAATCGGAAAAACTTAAATATACTAAGTGACATAGAAAGAAGAACACCCAGTAATAATGAATTTATTTGAACAATTTTTGGTTTACTAGTGTATACGAATTAGATTAGTAAACGATCACAATTTGATAAAAATTAAACTGTTAACTTCTTCAAAAACTTAATAAATGTGTTGCTCCACCACGATGTCTTGTGCACTCATTAACACGTCTGGGCATACTTCTAATGAGGTGATCGATTTCTTCTTGAGGTATCTCATCCCATGCTATCTGTAACTGATGCTGCAAAGCCGCTAGAGTTTGTGCAGGGTAAGGTAAATTGAGTAATCTTCTTCCCATAATATCCCAGACGTGCTCGATGGGCGAAAGATCGGGAGATCTTGGTAGCCAAGGCAACAAAGCAATTTGATTGGCCTCAAAATAAGCCAAAGAAACCCTAGCAACATGAGGTCGTGCGTTGTCTTGTTGGAATGTGCTGTTGGGGATGGTCTAAACATAAGGTACAATATTGGGGTCTACGACCTCCTGGATGTAGCGCGCAGTGGTCATGTTACCTCTAATGAAGACCAAAGGTGACCTACTTCCAATAGCAATAGCTCCCCATACCATAACTCCAACTGTGTGGTGCACATGCCTATTCACAGAAAATTGGGGATCTTGTCTTTCACCCTTGCACGACCGTCATGCATACCCAAACAGAATCTGGATTCATCACTAAAGACAATTGAATTCCATTCTTGGTCCCAATTTGCCCGTTCTCTACACCACGCTAGACGATAACGTCGATGCTCTGGAGTCAGTGGTAGCACAAAAGGGGACGGTATGAAAAGAGCCCAAAGGTTCTTATCCGTCTATAAACGGTTCGCATCCTAATCAGTCTTCCATGTTCTTCAAACCACTGGTCCGCAATCGCCCGTGTAGAAGAGAAGCGGTCCCGTAAAGCCAATAGTCTAAGACGGCGATCGTCGCGTTCTGCGGTTCTTCGACGACGTCTTGTACCTCTCACCCTCTTGGTTCCATGCCCGAACACAGACTGCCACAGTGTTTAAACTCCGTTGCGTTCTAGCGCCTACATCTCTCATAGACAAACCAGCCTCACGCAATCCCACAATTCTACCCCTATCAAACTCGCTTAATTGACAAAAATTATGGCGTCTTCGCACTGAAGGCGTTGTGATTAATTTAAAGAAGCTCTTTAGAATGCAATTTAAATCGCTTAAATGACAACTGTTCTTACAAATGCTTAATTCATTGTTTTAGGGCTACTTAATCGTAAGTGTTTTTGAATGAGGTTAACAAAACAACCGCTAGGGCAGTAGAGCTGAAAAACTGATCGTTTTTATCTTAATATAAACAAATATATTCTCAAAAAAAAATTTACAAAATATTTATTATTAGTGGGTGTTCTTCTTTCTATGTCACTTAGTATATTTGGGTTTTCTTATGAAATTCGTAGATCCGTCATTTTTTGAGATGTAGCATAAATCTTTCAGGAAATAGGAGGTAATGATACGTACTTAGTGTGTGCAAAACCCTACAATTGTCGGCAATTGGTTTATGCAAAATTGCGATTTAATTTTTTTAAAGCAATATATCCAATCGAGGATTAATGAACCACACGAGCCTGATTGTCAGAAATAATTAAAAAAATGTGAAGTTGAAATAGAAAGGAACAAAATGTATATTCACATTTTTCCACTACTTTCCTTTCTAGTTTCACTATATACTTTGTATCCTACGTTTGTTAAACTGTAGTTTTTAATTTCGCTCCTATCCCCTCTTTTGTAAATTGGATATATTATTATATCTCTCCATTGTTGAAGTAACCCTTCTCCTTTCCATATCCTTTTGTATGTTTTTCTCATTCTCTCTTTTATCCTTTCCC
This sequence comes from Abscondita cerata, assembly GCA_030710515.1. Taxonomy (NCBI): domain Eukaryota; kingdom Metazoa; phylum Arthropoda; class Insecta; order Coleoptera; family Lampyridae; genus Abscondita; species Abscondita cerata. The sequence goes on from JALBCR010004517.1 coordinate 26,764, forward strand.
CTGTAAATCTTCATTGCTCCCCCAGTGTCTAGTCCGAACCTCCCGCTTTACCCATTTTAGATTTTCTATCGCTCCTTCTAATTCCACTTTTTCAGTGATTTTTGGTGATCTCTGTTTCCAATTCCTACATTTCTCTGAACTCTTTTCTTTTACTTCTGTATTAATCTATATTCATTTTTCCGTTTATTCATCTTTTTCTCTTTCTTCTCATTTTTCTTTTCGCTCTTTGGCAGTCTTCATTCCACCATTCATTTTTTTGTCCTATTCTCCTTGTTTCTTTTTTGAATCTTCTTATTTGAGTCGCTTCTTTCATTTTTTGTATCCATATTTTTATCTCCTCATCTATTTCATTCGTTGTTCTTGTTCTTCCTCTATTATTTTCAATTTTTTCCTATACCTTTCTATACTATCTTTTGTCTATATCTTATTCTCTACCCATTCCTCTCTGTTCTCTTCTACGTCTTCTTCATCTTTCCCCACCAAAGTTAATTCCAGACGTTGGTGATCCACTTTCTTTCCTCTCCTACCTTAAAACTTTCTACGTCTTCTAAGCATTTTTCATTCACTATTACGTAGTCTACAGATTTTCCCATTCCTCCTATAAACGTAAACTCTCCCTTTTCCCCTTCATCTATGTTGCCATTCATTATTGTCCGTCCTGTTTTTTACATAATTCTAGAAATTTCATTCTTTGTCTATTTATTTTCTTGTCCATAAGTCTTTATAAATTTTACTTTTCCATTTATCATCATTCTCCCTTCCTCCCCAATTCTTGCATCAAAATCTTCCCCTATTACTAGCTTTTTTTCTTCATTTTCACTAACCGCCTTTTCTATTTCTTTTCTTGTTGTTTCCATTTCTATTCCATATATTGTTATTATCATATCACATATCTTTCATCTACTTCTGTCCTTACATTAGTTTTCATCAACCCTGTACACTTCTCCACCCCTTCTTTTCCTACTGCCGCCCATTCCTTTCTGACACCTACTAGTATTCCTTCTTTTGCTCTTCCCTTCTTCTCCGTTCTTTCCGCAAACTGTATCTGCCATGTAAATTCCTCCGGTAACATTTCTTTCCACTCCTCCGATCCTTTCTCCTCCATCCATGTTTCCACCATCCTGACCTATTAAATTGCCTTACATATTTTCAAAATTTGTTCTTTTTGTTCTTTAAACTCGCTACATTCCAAAATAGTATTTTATTACCTCTTTTTGTTTTTCTTTTTGCCCTTTCTTCATTCCCACCCATTTTTAAATTCCCCTACTCTCTTTTAGTTTCTGTCATCCACTTTCCCATCTTTTCCTCCTTCTCTGACTCTTTACCCACATTTTTTGTATCCTATTTTCATCCTCTTACACTCCTTTTCTATTTTCTTTGCCTTTGCTTTATCTTCACTTAGACGACACTCTCTTTTTTAGTCACGTCATCGTTTATGTAAATTCCATTACCTTTCATTATTCTCTTTTTCTTCATTATCTCTATTTTATCCTCAATGCTTTTCATTTGTATTAGAACTACATCTTATCCTATTTTAATTGCCCCTTAATCTTTGTTTACATCTTCATCTCTTTTTATGTTTTTTCTTGTCTGTCTATCTCCTCTGCCCTCGTTCTGTTTTTTGTATCTGACGTTGACCCCTCTGAATCCGACGTTTTTCTATTTTTGTTTATGATTTAACTTTATGTCAACTTTATTCACTTGTAAATACCACTCTAATTTTTATTAGAACTATTCTCTATTTTTAAATGTCTTTCTGTTAATTTATTTACATGAGAATCTAACGTCATTTAATTGTAATTGTTGTTATTTCCAATCTTTCTGCACGCGTGATATGCGCAATTTTATCTCTCGCACGCCGCGCGTTATCTCCGACTGCTTATACTTTCACTTAATAAAACTTTCCACCTTCACTATCTCTACCGTTATTTCTTATTATTTTTAATTACAATTCACTCAATTATATTCACTCGTTCTATACACACGTCTTTACTTTACCACTTCTCAACATCTAATTCTGATATTATGATAATATCGCACACTAAAATATTGCAGTACCAAGAGGAGTATTCAGCAGATAAGTTACATTCGAGTGACCATCTGATAATTAAGGTACCTCAAAATAAAATTGTATTTATACAGGGTCACTGGTAATTGGATACATTCCTTTGGAGATCTGATAGAACAAGAGGTAAGGAGTAAATTTAACCCTAATATGTATTATACAAAACTCAATGGATTTTGAGATATTTCAATTTTAAATTTTTCTTAAAGGGTTGATGTTAATATATCAAAATGTAATTTTCAAAAAATTTACGCCAACTTTGTGGAACTTTTTTCATGGAATACTTGCCCAACACTATGGTATTCCGTATGGAATGGAATAAAGAATATCCCTTAGCGTTTCCATCATGTGATAATTTCAAAGAAAAACTTGTACAAAATAATTTTTTAAAATCAGATGTGATAATTCTTTGAGGTTTTTTCAAATAATTCTCAACGCTTCTTCCGTACAAATTGTGTTAAAACTTTCTTGTTGCAATAGCTATCGAACAAGCTGCGAATCTTACAACAAACCCTTGACAGTTCCAAAAAAATAGTAAAAATGAAGCAGTCGACGGAATTTATTTAACTGCTTGTGACCGTGTATATGGCCGGAAGCGACAGCATGCAAGTAGCAACGTGAGACAAGGAAAAGTAACAGCTGTAATAAAGTTAAAAATATTGGATAACTATTTGACTGAAATTTGTTTTTTTGTTTTTTATTTAACGCATCATTAACCATTCTAACAGAAAAATAAAATAAAATGGCGTTTAAAAGTTGATAGAGAACATTGTTTAATTGAATTTGACTTTAAATAAATTATTATAAGATGTGAATATGTCACACGAAAAGAACTTCTTGAAATCTTCACAAAGGGATATCTAAAATATCATTCCTTCTTATGTTGACATTATGCATATCCGTTCTAAATTTTACTTTATTGTAAAGGTACGGTAGAGTCTTCGTTACTAATATTTTATGATAAATGCAGAGTGAAGGACTCTGCGCCGTGACATGCAAAACTATCCTACTCTCTCTACGAAGTGTATGAGATATGTTGTCGTCGCCGAATACCATATATAAATCGCAATCAGCTATTCTGCACTACCTGAACTGAGTATTATCAGCGTAAGCATATACCTTGCAGTATTTTAAGCATTTGAAAAGATTAGATGTGTAGATATTATAAAATAATGCACCCAATATAGAGCCCTGGGGCACTTCTGAAATCACATTGGACACAAGTGATGAGTTGCCATTCATACTAACTAACTGTTTCCTTAGGGAAATCTACCAGCAACAGAGCAGCCAGATTTCCACTGTCGAAAAATCTAAAGATATCATCTGTGACACCAAGAAGTATCCCAGTACAATTATAGCCCGATTGAAAACCTGATTCGTAAACCGGAATTGTTTTAAATCTTTTCAAATGACCTGAAGTTTTCTGAAAGAGTATTTCAAATATCTTCCGCCGCGTCTCTCTTTTTTGGAATAGGAATTATTTTAGCAATTTTCTAACATATTGTTGTAAAGCAACGCGGCGAGATAGCTAAGTTAAAAATATGTCAAATATAGTCTAAAATGAACGGACTACAAAGCTGTAGCGTTTGCACTGAAATGCCATCAGATCCAAGACCGTTGGATAAAAATGAATTCAGGACTTGGATAATATTAGATTCCGTTATCTCGCGAAATTCTAATTTTTCCTCTACATTTTCGTATATTTTAGATTTATAATAGTTTAAAAGTTCACGATCTGATTCATCTGGCACCTGCACCAATGAAAAATAAAAATTTAATTGATTGGGATTGTTAAGTTTATCGGGATGATCAAATTATTTTTTACGAGAATAAATATTAAGTTTCTGACAAGATAACCATTTTTTTTTAATTTTGAGTGTTAAACACCGATATTAGAAACATTTTTTTTTCTTGTCGTAGTGCAAATGTAACGTAATTTTTTAATTGTTTATAGTAGGTAAAATCATTCATATTTCGACTACCTTTATATTTTGAATATGCCTTTTTTCGTAATTTTATCAATAATTTCGTATTGTCGGTTATCCATGGCTTACCAGAATGTTTGAAGATAGAAGTAATGTAAGGAGCATGAACATCAAAAAGAAATAGGATATGAAGTTTATTAACGTTATTAAAATTAAAAACGATGGAATTTGTTTAAATGTTTAAAACTACGATATGTGTGAGTAATCGGTGACGAAATGTGTTAGCGAAAAGAGACGTTACAAAAGATAAAAGTCTAAGATCAGCAATGTCATGGACAGTTAGGACGCCAGAATCCTTCACATCTGAGTCGGTAAAACATATAAATAAATGAATGGCAGTGGATGAGTTTGCAGTAAATTCTAGATGGTTCATTCATAATTTGATGAATATTAAATAAATCAAGAATTTCTGAAAGGAGTGTTGAAAAATAGCTGTCGGTCTTAAAGTAGTCTATATTGAAATGGCCCAGGTAAATGACTTCTTCGGAAAAAGACATAAACGTCGCTAAAGTTTCATCTAATTTTTCAATAAATGCATTGGCGTTATAATTAGGGCGGTAAATAATTTCAACAATAACGTTTTTATTGTAAAAAAATTTTGTTAACCACAACTGCCCCAAACCTTCAGGTAATATGTAAAGATGGGTAGTTTAATTAAGAGTTATATAGAAGAAACTGTTAATAAATTTAAGAAAAATTTAATAAAAGATAGTCAAAAAAAGCGCTGAAACTTAAACGTTATCGAACAGAAAGAATTAGAAATGGAATGTATTACGGCTAAGGTAGACAATTTAAAAATTAAGTTTAATAAAACTAATAAGGACAGTACCGTGACAACGAGAGCTAAACCCTTGTTTGAGTCCATAAATAGCATTAATAAATAAATAGTTGAAGAATTTTACGCACCTTTATGTCCAAAACTCTTCATCACTCAAAAATCGTGCGCTATATTTTCACACTAATTGAGGAGAAGCAACATATTTTTTCTATATTTTATACATACAAAATTCATGCTATTCAAATTTAAAATATTTACTTTATTATTTTGTTTATTATTATTTTTCGTCACGAAAAAACTGATGTCCTGATTTTTATTTAATTGTTGACTACTATCTATTGCTGCTTCTGCTAAATAAGCTGTTTGATTTTTCCTACTGACGTACTTATTTCTAAAAGGTGTACGTACTTGATTAAATATTTGCTGATTATTATTATTGTTGTATCTATTATTAAAACCATTTTGTGTAAAATTAAATTTAGGAAAATTGCATATATCTGTGTCCGTTATTAAATTTATTAGTAGAATTGTAATGTATTTGAAATAGTTATTTATAAAGTTGTGAATATATGCAAAATGCATATTCTTTATTTATCGGATATTTAACCGAACTTTTGAAAGTTGATTAATTGTAGAATTTCATACTGATTAAATCCAATTTAATTTTGCATATATTGCATATTTTGTCTAGGTCTTGCATTTTTAGGTAAAAAATGCATATTTAGCATTTTTCTTCTATTTCTGTGCGAAATCTTTTAATTTTGTAAAATTTCATATGCTTCTCTCAATTTGAAACATTTTGTTGCGCATTTTTCTCGTTTGAATAAGGAATAATTTTTTTTTGAAACTTGTTTCAAGTTAAATACAGGTACCTACAGGTATTTTAGGTCCTTTGTTTCGCGTAATCCCTTGTTAAATGGTATCTGTCAATCATAAAGATTTATGTTTAAAAGGCAGTAATCTACTTAATTCTTGACCATTGTGCATTTAAGTCTAATCCGATTCGATTTTGACATGCGTCGCAACTCTCAAGTGCAACTTGGTAATTAACAGTTAATTACTTTAGTTTGGCTTTACAACACGTGTAGTGAACATCGTGACTAAAAGCTTAAGCAATTGTTTAAACTGTGGTTATAGGTAGTGCTTTGGTACCTACGTGTAAAATGGCTAAAAGTAACATCATTTCTTGGATAAAACCTTATCGAGAACTTACGTTAGAGAACGAGACGGTGTTTTGTAAACCTTGCGGAAAATCTGTAAGTATTTACTATCATATCAATCATCTTATTTTTATTAAATTCATACCAAGCAGAATTTTATTTTTTTTGTGCATTAAATAAACCTCCAATGATTGGTGTTTCGTTTTAATGAAAAAGTACCCTACCAAAATTTAATCTAAACTAAAATAATCTATTAATAAGTTTATCTAAAACAATTTGTTTAAATGCAGATATCTTGTGGAAGAAAATATTTGATTGACCAGCATTGTGGTACATAACTGCACAAGAGGAACTGCGAAAAATCAAAATCTGCTGGAATGTACCAAATATCCATGCGCCAATCCATTGCAGTAAAAAAAATAAATCAGAAGAGGAGCAGTTTAAATTTGGTTTATGCAAATGCTTGATTTCGTCCAACATCCCATTAAATAAACTAAGTAATCCAGCCTTTAAGGGATTTTTGGAAAAATACTGTAACAAAATTATTCCTGACCAAACCACACTGCGAAAAAAGTACGTCGAGGACTGCTACAGAGAAACAATGGTCAATATCCAAGAAATTGTAAAAAATCGATATCTATTTTTTGTAGTCGATGAAACGACTGATGTTTGTGGTAGATACATTGCAAATTTAATGGTAGGCGTTCTGGGCGAAAATTGTTCGAACAAACCATTTTTAATTAGTTGTAAACAACTAGATAAAACGAATAATGCAACAATTTCGAGATTTATTCAAGACGGTTTAACTAATTTATTTTTGCCAGGTGCACTGCCAATTGACAAAGTGCTTCTCATGGTTTCTGACGCAGCACCTTACATGGTAAAAGCTGCTCAAAATTTACGTATTTTTATCCAAATTTAATCCATAACACGTGCTTGGCACATGGAATAAATAGAGTTGCAGAAGAAATTAGGAATCAGTTTCCGTTAGTAAACGAGTTGATAAATAACGTAAAAAGGTATTTGTAAAAGCGCCCTTGAGGGTACAGTTTTATAGAGAAACACTTCCTAACACTCCTCTCCCGTCTAAACCAGTGTTAACTAGATGGGGTACATGGATAGAAGCGGCTTTATTTTATTCAGAGCATTTTCAGGGTATAAAAAAGTATTATCTGAATTAACCGATGACTCGTCCGCTGCAATTATCGAATCAAAGAAAATACTTGCTAATTCTGAGTTGAGCCAACAAATAGCTTAAATTTCATGTTATTTTAGTGTATTACCAAAATTATTTCTGGATTTAGAAAAGCAAGGCACTCTACTAGTTGATTCTGTAGAGCTAATAGAAAATTTTGGAAAAAATATTGAAAATTTAAAGGATAAAAAGGGATATTGCATTTCAAAAAAATGGCAGGAAGTTTTGCGTAAAAATGAAGGTTTTCAAATTTTAAAAAATGTTGCAATGGTTTTGAATGGAGAATTTGTTGAAGATCTGACAATGACTCCGGATATTATATCAGCCCTCTCTAATGCGCCCATTACATCTGTTGATGTAGAGAGAAGCTTCTCAGCTTATAAATTAATTTTAAGTGACAGGAGACACTCGTTTCTTGCGGATAATATAGAGAAGCACCTTATTGTTAGTTTGTATCAAAGTTGTAATAACTAGAAATAAAATAAAAATCATTTGTAAAAATACATACATTATTAAATGATATAATTACAAACTTGTCCATTCTGTACAAATAATGTTTCAGATTGTTGTGCATATATGTGAAAATCTTTGCATATTTTACTCTAATTTAGTGCACATATATGCGCATATTTTCGTCTTTTTTCGTGCATATAATTCACAACTTTAGTTATTTACATTAGAGTGTTCTTCAAACAAAGCTGTCGCGCTGTAAAATCACTTTACACACGAAATTTGGGTCATATATTTTAACGGGAGATCATCGTCAAAAACTAAAAGAACAAAATTATTTCTATTGATTTTAAGTAGGTCTTCCTGTGTAACCATTTTGACATACCTACACCACCTAATATGTGTCATTTCATTTGTTTAACTGACGTATAGATGGCGCCATCAATACTATCATCAATAAAAAAATTAAATGCTCCCTTATTCTCTACATTATCGTGTCAAGTATGGGGTAAGTAAATTTTTAAAATCAATTTATCAGTTTATACTTAGTTTATTTTAAAACGTTCCCAAATAGCAGAATCAATCAGCCACTACTTTACCGCATAGTAGCCGTACTTTACCGCATTGTGTGTAAAAAGAGGCCAAAAAATATATTTCGAATTGGTTATAACTAGAACTATTTTTTTTATCTATAGTCCTGTAATTGCATCCTTTAATGGTTCGATTTCTAGATTTTAAAATGACTTGTAGGTCTCTGTTATTCAAATCGTTTGCCAATGCATTTTATTTCTAGTTTTTCATTTACTTTACTTAAAATTCTGCTAGCAGTATTATCTTCGTCTGTCTGCGTCAACGTTAATTGAGTGAATAATGTTTCTGCTAATTGACCAAATTCGTCCATTGATTATTGGCTTGTTTTATATTGTCTACTTAATCGTGCAAAACCTCTTCTATGGGATCCTCAACATAAAGATCATTTTAAGAAACCACTTAAAACAGATACATGGAGGGAAATAGAAGATGAAATTAATATAGCTGCGGACCAATGTAAAAAGAAGATAATTTCTTTGCTATCTTTAATATTTATTGCGTGACAGAGACATTATTCTCGAAATAATGCGACGCTAAAAGGTTCGTGGCTTTCCTAGGGATCGCGAAAGGTTCTTTCAAATAAATAATTCTAGCGAGCAAAGAATGCGCCGCGCGCGCCCCTTGAGGCACGCAACGCATATAACATGCATGGTATTATCGGTGCAGATTTTTTTTAACAGATATTTAGCAATTCTACATTTGAAAAGTTTCAATTGCCGGTACCGATACAGATGATTATAGAAGCAGCAAACTCGCCCTGGTCCTCACCTTTGTTAATAATTCCCCAAAAACCTGATCAAAATGGCAACAAAAAACAGTCATTGATTGTAGACGAGTGAATTAAATAATTCAGAACGATAAATTTCCATCAGAGTTTTTATCAAGTATAACTAGAATAGTCGGCCTGTAAATGTAAACCAGAACTTTATATAAATACTAAGACATTATGAGAGAAGGATTACAATTAAACGAGCATGGGAGGAATTAGAAAAGCAAAAAATTGATTCAAATGCAAACTTAAGAATTCAAAGAGAGGGCAAAGAAAAGGCAAGTAAAACAAGCAGCTCTAGAGAGAAAAACGCAAAGGATATAAAAGCTCATCCACCACCGGCAAAAAAATATAAAGGAATAGAGAAAAAGGAGTTGCAAAAGGCAATGTAAAATGACCATGAATAAATTACAAGAATTATAGTAAAGTTTAAGAAGTAGCTATAAAAAAATGTGAATGAAAACTAGAGTTAAGAAATCACAAAATTTGAATTTATAAGAAGTACAAGATGTTTTAAAGAAAGGATAGATTAAGATTAATGCAATGGAATTAAAGTTTTTTTATGATGAAGGAAGGGAATGTAGTAGAACAATATGAAGAGAAAGTTATGAAGTCTAAAAGAAATGATGTTTAAAGGTACGGGATGTGATAAGAAATATTATAAAAAGGGGACAAAGAGAATTTAAAAAAAAAAAAAGAATATAAGTATTATACGAGAAGCCTGGAGAGAGAAAAAAATGATGAACATTTTGAAAGAATATGAAAGAAGGTTTGAATATTTGGAAAGCAAGTGACAGAATTAGTACCGTTTGAGGAGGAAAAAGAATGAATGGTATATTTTTGATTTATTTTAAAATTTTAATTTTTTTTTGGCAAACAATAAAAATTTATAAAATAAAGCAGGGTGAAAATGCTATAATTAAAATTAAAAAAAAAAAAACTATTTTGGATTTTAAAATTGAATAGATGAATCTGGAGGTAAGCATGACAACAGAAATTTATCAAATAATTAATAGATAAATAAATGTCATTAATATGATATGTGCATTTTAAATAAAAGATAAAGTCAATTTAAAATAATAAGTTATTTATTTTCGTGGTGAGGTTTTTTTACATTTTAAAATAAGTTATATTCACATTGAACTATTTAATACATTACTCTAAACTTCTTTTTAAATAAATCTTATAAATTTATCTTCATACTTTTAACTCTCTCTTAATTTCAAGTTTGGGTACGTTTTTTAATTAATATATTAACTTAGTTTAACAACAATTTATTTCATCCATAGCATATCTTTAAATACAAAAACACATAACATTAAATAATTTATAAAACCCTATTTTTATTGCAAGTATCTTTAACATAAATCTACTGAATAATTTTATTTATATTTAACGCAAACATTAATTTATTAACAAATTCTTATAAGACTAACCTGTACCATTTGACAAAAATTTTATTAAATTCCGCACATTTGCTTCCTCCGTCGGGTGCATGAATTGCTTTCTTTACTCGATATTAACACCATTTTCTTCATTCTTTCCATCCATTTTCTTTACTAATTCTTTAATTGTTTTACAACAATATTTTCACAGCGCGGGCAAATTAAAACAACGCGAGCTCCAACAACGCTGGGATCTTAATTGTTTATTCACAATCAAATTTATTCATTTTTTGGAAATTTACTTTTAAGTTACTTTTTACACTTTCATTCGGAAATACATAATGTCTTTGATTAATGGGTTTAAAATTTCACCCGATTGATTTTAATTATTATTTGTTCACTTTATTCCTTCTAACGTCTTAACAGTTCAACATTTTAACTTCGAATTCCCGCTTTTAGTCTTACGTCTTGGCGGTTTAACATCTTAACATGACAGTCCTCTTGTCTCAGTAATAATCCCCTCTGTCTTCCGGTTTCATTTTGTCCTTCAAAAAGTGTTCACACACAAAATCCCTGAGTTTGTTTTCTAGATATAGCTGTTATTTTAGTTCGCGGTGCCTGAATGTCGGTAATTCAACCAAACGTTTCACACAAACAGTTCTTTTATTTAGACTGCAGATAATTTTATTTTAAATTAGTTTAAGAATTCGTATCTTAATTTTATTACGTTATCAATGATTGATTTGAATTAGCACTTACTATAAATTTTTGTTTCAAATTTTTTTTATTTAAAATAAACTTTTCTAGTGCAATATGTTTGTAAAAAGAGTGAGGTAACGTCAAATGAAACAATGGTATAGTTACTGGGAGTAATAAAAGTTCTTATTTTTTTTACTAACTTGTAGAATTATTTAAATTTAATTTAAACAAATAGGAAATGTTCAATATTGTGTCATTTAGGAATTTAAAGATTTCGTAGCTAGGAGCTCGTATACAAGAAACTATAGTTCTAACTGGATTATCGTTCTTATGTATTTTAATTAGACCATAGAATTTAAAAGCGATAGCCGTAACCGTAATTAGTTGTTTAAATTTTTATGATCAATAAGACCTTTTTTGTAAAAAACATAATCGCTGTTTATGGATTTTATTTTGGAAAACTGTTAGTAGGATCTGAGTTGGATATATTATAAGTGTCATGGGGTTTTGTAATAAATTATTAACTCATAACTACGTTTGTCAATGACTACCGTTGCGTCCCCTTTATCCGATTTTGTGATAAGTAAATCTTTTTTAGATTTAAAAAACTTATTATTATTAATTTTTGTACACTTTTACTGTTGTCTTTTTAAAAAAAAATCTTTAAACTAAAGTTTTTCTGCCTAGACTAGTTTGTATAAAGTATTACTCTTTTGATTATGTACACATTTTCCTAATGTTTAATAAAAATGTTTAGCCTCGATAAAACCCTCACAGGTTTGGGCGAAATGTCGACCTTTTATGTAGTCGAAACCGTTATTTTTAATCCCACCTTCACCTAGAAGTTTAACAAGTTTAAAATATAAATAATAATTACCTGCCACAATGGCTGCAACTGCTTTTGCTCTTATTCGTAAAAAACATTTTGGTAGACAATAATGCATTGATGGTTCAGCAGCTCAACGTGTATGGGTTGCAAAAACGCAGACATGTTGAAGCAAGACTCTACGTTTGCCGTACGCGTCTATTGATCTACTTAAGGTATGTTGAGGCCGCGTAACCACAAGGTGGGTATTATCAAAAATTGTATTACAAACAAACGTTTATTTGAAGAAAACTTTTTTTATGTGTTATAGGACACTAAAATTGACCTTTCAAAAAATAAACTGTTGGCTAGAGGGTTTGATTTTCTTTAACGTTATGGCAATCAACGTTTAAAACATTTCAATTATTTAAAAAATATGCCAGACTCAAATTATTTTTTGTGGTGTTCAAAATCATCTGACTCTATTGCTCATCCCACGCAAACATATCTTGCAAGTAAGAAGTGCATTTTGATTAAATGAAGATAATATAAAAAAATAACGCAGTATGAAAATAATTAATGTTGACAAAATTAGAATAGGCGCAAACGTACCACAAAACACCGTAAAATTTAAAAATCTGATTTTGATGAACTACTCTAATTTAGAGAACAAGTTTATTAGATTTTAGGCATAATTGGTCAAACCATGCGACCTTCAATTATTTATATTACAGTAATTACCCAAAAAAAAAAGTTTTACAAAAATACATTTACAAATTAACCGTTCTTTCGAAGCATCGATTTGCCCTCGAAAAACAAAAAGTGATATTGATTATTATTTCACAATACAGAGATTTAATTATATTTTAGGAATAAGGAGTAATTCTTTTATATTCTTCATACATCATTTAAAAAAAAGTTAATTTATTGGTTTAGGCCTGAAGAAGCAACTACCACTAGTTACAAAACATTGCCGTTTACCTATAACAAAATGGGTCCAGACGTGTTGGTGCCATCTGGAGATCTTCACAAAAATAATCAGAAATGCAGCAATCAGGAAACACGATATCTCAAAAACTACTCCCACAATTTTGATTAAACTAAGATTTGTTTAATACCGAGAGTTATTGAGCTTTATGAAAAATAGATCAGGGCAGAAAAATTCGGTTTGGTTTTTTGTTAGAATATTTTTGAAACCCTACATTTCGTTATTTTTAAGTAAAATTAAATTTTGCCCAAGTTCTATTTCAAAAATGTTTTGTGTACTGTAACGCACTACTTGTTTCCATATGGAAACATAATAAATAAATAAGGTTGCTTATTTTCTATATAATCGGGACGGATATAGTTTTTTGTAACTCATACCAAAAATAATAATAATAATAATAATAAAAACGACATTTTTACACTTGAACATTGAAACCAAAACAAAAACATACATAAATCATACTAGTTACTGATTTAGCGTGTGAGAAGAAAATATTTTGATAAAGTATAATTAATAACAAGTTTAAAACCAAGAATCATTAAAATGTGATAAATATACTACTGAATCTAATAATTAGGGTATGAATTACTAATCATAGCGTTACACGGTAAAGCAGCGTAGAAACAATCACAGAACTAATCCATTACTGTTTCCAACATTTTTAAAAATTGTGTACTTATCAAACAAACTTATGTTTCACCACATATTAAATCTAATTCGACTAAAAACAGATTATACTGTGTGTCCCAGGAAAAGTTGTTATAAGGTTTTCTAAGTGTTAAATTCAAAATTAATAAATATCTTTTTCTGTCACAATTTGATAGATAAATGAAAATAAATTCATGCATTTAAAGCGTATTTTAATAAAAGAACGATACAATTTTTTATGATTTACGACGTGAATAAATCGGGTTTCGATCCCGATTGTCGTAAAATTTTTATTCAATAAATTATTATTGTTCTTATTATTATTACTAAAATGAGTTTAATTTGTTTTCAGAATGTTAAATTCACCTTACAAATTTAAAAAAATACTGATTTCGTAGTCGAACCATTAATTAGAAAACATAAAAACCAATCCTTGGCAACAAATTAACCAATTTAGCAGTCTACGAAGGCAAATTAATAAATGAAAAGTATATATCGCAAACAAACTTGTATCACACCATGCATTAGGTCCGAAGTGAGTAGTAGACAAATAATCTATTTCCACTCATCTAAAATATTATTTTACATTTTCTTCTTATACAAAAGTAATTTGAGAGGTAAGACAAAGAAAGTTACACTTGGAAAAACCAAAAAGAATTAATAATTCTTTTTTTTAATAGGACACTTATGTTTATTTAGAGTTTCGGCGGAGATTTTTGCGATAATAACGTCCTGTTTTGGATCTATCATTGATCAATGGGCTTGGTTGTTTTTTTCAGGTGGTTTATTGTCTCTGTATATCTTAACCAGTTTAGTGTTTTTTATGCGTATATTATATAAGTACTAGTTTTATTCTTTTGGTCCTACTATTGTACTATATCTTCTATGTCACATTATTTTCTTAGTTCTTATTCTGTCTAGTCGTGTCATACAAGGATGAATCTCAAAGTTCCTTTCACGCGTCACTACTGCATATGTCGCACTGGTCTTATTATGGTTTTGTATATTTTGTCAGTGTGTATACATTTATTATTCCGAATAATATCTTGCAGGCTTCCAGATATTTGTAGTGCTTTATGCACTATGTACGTGTTTGTTGATTCATGTCTCCGTAGGATGATATTTTGCTAGGTATTGAAATTCGTTCACTTGTTTAATTATTTTTCCATTCAACTCAACTTGCATCTTACCGGTTGTTTCGCAATTACTTGTTGTTTTCTCAACTGAAATTTCCATATTGTATTTCTTCGCAGTATAGTAGAACTGATGTGGTAGTATTTGTAGTTTATTTAATGTAGTTGCTGTGAGCTTCGTTTTTATTGTATGATTTTATTCGTTTCTACTTAGTTGAAAATGTCCCTCCTTGTTTATATATTTTTTTCTGTAGATCTCAAAAATAGGTGCAGTGCCGAAGGATTATGATTCAATAACAACGAGTGCTTTATTATCCGACGTTTCGGCTGCAGTAGTGCAACCTTTATCAAGGAATCGATTTATTTATAGAAACAATACAATTAAAATTATATGATAATAAGGTAAATAAGTACAATATAATTTTTATAGCATCATACAAAAATTAAAATTGTCTAATATAACTCTAACAAAAATGACTATAACTGTTATGGCATTAAAAACAATTAATAAATTAGTGATTACCTTCTAAATTAATTTGTTTTATTTTTGGGAAACTCACCTGAAGAATAGAAATTAATGACGCCACTGAATGAAATAAACTTAGATATTGAATTCAGTTAAACATGTAAAATTTAATACATGGACGCTTCAATTAATATAATTCAATTACACATATATAAACACAGAAAAATGTATACAAAAAAACATAAATCAAATGTAACAAACGTTTTGAGTGTCAATATAGATAAAACCCAAGTTTGCGCAAAACGCCGACCACCTTATCTCAAGGATGATGCAAAATATTTATGCAAATTAACATTAATTGTTTATTAATAAATTTAGATTTTCTTTGTAACGTTAGGGTTAATTGCATGTTAGTTAAGGTTGGTGGGTATTAATTAAGTTAGTTAGTGTAGTTAGTGGTAGGAACTTTTTACTTATGGTTTTAACTGTTCAGTTTTATTTCGTGAATTATCATTCAATATCCAAAATCATTGAATTGTCAAAATCAAAATCATGTCCTTCTTTTGCGTGAACAGATAATCCCATATTGCCACTTTTTTTTGAACAATTGTATTTGTGATTTTTTATTCTACTACTGAGTTTTTGTCTCGTTTGGCCAACGTATACTTTATGACAATTGATGCACTCTAGTTTGTACACTCATGAAATTTAAAACTTGGACACCACAACAAAAGTTTGCACATTGTGAAGCCGGTAAGGGTATCATTTACAATTCTAACAGCAGGTAGTCTCAGCAGGGGTTATCTTATAGAAGGACTGTAGAGTGAATCATTACACTAAGCACGTTTAGAAAATAGGTAATTTACGTTGCTTATTTAATTTTTTTCTTTGAAGAATATATTTCAAGGTATCGCTAATTAAACAGAATTAACTACAGAAAAAATATTCATTTTGTAAGGAGTAAATATTATGAATAGAGAGTTTAATGATTTTTTTAATAACTTACAATAATTAGTAGGTTAGATTTATTTAAAAATAAGTAATGATTAGTCAACCCAAACAGCCATGTTTAGTTTTTTGATTTAATTTAAAAGTTATTGCTTGTAGACGTTTTTTTAAATCAAAATTATTTCTAATTTTATTTTGTAAACATTTTCTAAACAAAATTTTGATTCGATAATTAATCGAGCTATTAGCGATACCTTCAAATATATTCTTTAAAGAAAAAAATTAAGTAAGAAGGTAAATTAGCCTTTTTCTAAAACGTGCTTAGTGTAATGATTCATTCTACAGTCCTTCTATAAGATAACCCCTGCTGAGACTACCTGCTGTTAGTATTGTAAATGATACCCTTAAGCCCGCTTCACAATGTGCAAACTTTTGTTTACAGAAGTTATGGTGTCCAAGTTCTAAAATTGCATGAGTTTGTACACTAATCCAGATTTATCTACGTCTTTTGTTCTATCTTTAATTTTTCTGTACAAAGTATTGTAAACTGTGTTTTTATTGTAAAGTACCTACTATTTTTAGTTGATCATGTTTTAGAATGTTTATTAATTTAATAAATAAAACTAATACACTCAAATGTAAACTCAATTATAACATGACAAAATAATTTTAAAATGAATTTTATGTAATTTGCCGTTCTTAATTGGGACATTTTTAAATTCAAACCGCAAAATTCACTATCGGCCCTTTTAAAATATTTAAGTAACCCCGCATTTTGGTGGGCTACAAATCAGAACCGCACTGAATTATACAGTGAGGAACACTACCAACAAATTATTCTGTAGTATTAAACTGACAAAAAATGTAAGAAATCTTGAGGCATACATATATCGAGATACTCCAGAAACACGTACCATATCAAAGTTGGGTTATTTTAAATAGATCACCTTGTATTTTTCTATTTTTAAATTGTACAATAAAAAATAATGTATATTTGTTAACATGTTCCTATACCTACTTACTTCCGTTTCTGAGATAAATCGATTTTAACTGATTTCAGACCCTCCAAAAAAATACAATTACTTCTAAATAAATAAGGACAAGCAACTTTGTCTTACACCACCTTACTAAAAACTTTCAACATCCTTTTTGCAATATTTACTTTGACGTTATGATGTACATGGTGTTTTTAATACTACCGCATAACACTAACCCTTTAAAACTTAAATAACTTGCTTAACTTAAATGGAACACCCTGTGTTTGTGTAACCTGTTAGAAGTTGGAACTAATTACCTTTCAGTCGGTATAAAAGTTACCAACCCCTAACTCTTATAGTTTTCGAGATATTTTAAAATTTGCTAGTTTAACAATTCGAGATTTACTAGAATCTAGGCTACCTGTAAAATATCCGTAAAATAAACAATATCTTACAACCACTTTTAATGTATAGGCCGTTTCAGCTTTAAAAATTAACCTTAAACAAATTTTTTTAGAACAAAATAACAGAAATGTGCTCATGGCTTATCTCGGGCTCTAAGAGTCAGTCGAATCGCGCCCACCGTTCACAAACAACCACCATTATTTGTTACAGCAAAAACCGATGACACTGTACACATTGTTTTAATTTTTTTTTTAAAATAATGGTTTCAGAAATTATGATACTAGCGATTTTTATCAGTCTTCGTTAACAGGTTAAAGTTTATCGATGTTTACAGTGTGATCAATTTTTGATGTAGGTACCAAATAACGGTTGCTGTTATTTAACATCAGTAAATTGTGACCAGTGAGCGTGATTCAACTGACTATAGCCCGGAATACTAACCATAAGCACATTTTATTTCTCTTTTTTTAAATTTAGATTCCAGTAAATCACAGATTCTTAAACTAGCAAATTTTAAAATACCTCAAAAACTATTTGAGTTAGAGGTTAGAAACGCTAATACCAACTGATAGGTAATTAGTTCCAGCTTGAAATAGGCTACAGAAATGCAGGGTGTTCGATTTAAGTTAAACAAGTTATTTAAGTTTTAAGTCGTTATTGTTATGCGGTAGTATTAAAACACCCTGTACATCATAACATAATAGTAAATATTGCGAAAAGGTGTTGAAAGCTCTTAGTAAGGTGGTGTAAGTAAAATTTGTTCGTTCTTGCATCTCTTGAAGTTATTGTATATTTTTGAGAGGGTCTGCGAATCAGAAAATCCAATTTACTTCAATCAAAAGTAGAAAGTAATAGGTATATTTTAAATGTTATAGAACAATCATTATATTTATGTTCAATTAAAAATTTCAAGTAATCTATATGTTTTTTAAATGTATGCCTTAAGAATTCGTTGATAGTGCACCACCTTGTATGACGTAAAGAGTTGTATTTAACAAATTTCAGAGCGAATCAAACATTTAAATTGTCTTTCGATAAATCTAGAGAGTCTCAAATGTTAATTGTTTAACTTTTTATTACTATAATCAGGAATTACTAAAAATTGCAAGATCCATAGGCAGGGTATGCAAACCAGCAACTGTCTCTGATTAAAGTTTTGCGAAGACGATGTTTGTAAGAATAATATATTCACAATTTTTTGTTTTTTATTTTAGTCAAATAATCCAAAATTCCAACCCTCCAACTTAACCGACACGACCTTTTTTATTTAAGATTTTTATTTTTGGATGTCGTCTAAATAATAGTATTTCTAATTTTGAGAGAAGCACGAGTACATTTATGTGCGTTCGTGCTGCGCCTTCGTTAAGCAATTTGACACTCGCACGATATTTGTTACTTTCCACATCTCTTATATTACACCTGTTACACCATCAATCGTCGATATAAGTTTGACGTGGTACCTTGCATTAGTTCCATCAAAAATAACAGCAAATATCAAAACTTCACCAAACTTTTAGTATTAGTTTAAAGTTACTAAACGTACAGTGTGGATACCATTTGATAAATAGCGCAATTCTTTTTCGAAAAAACTTAAAAAAGTTTGCAAAGTAAATTATTAGATTTATGATTAAATTCGTCATTACATGAATTATCTTTATACATTACTACTTCCATTTTTCATGGTTTTTATTTATTTATTCATATGGTTTATGAAGCCAAGACGTTTTGACGTTTAAAGACATTTGAACTGTAGGTCTCTTTGACACCGACTATTTTGGCGCTATAATATTTCGGGACCACGACGCAAATGGTTTTAGACCGTAGATGTTTTCACGTTGCCTATGTTACGTTTTAATTTCTACAAAAAATTTAAAAAAAAAATGTTATATATTTTGTAATTTACCATAATTTGCCAAATTTTTATTTTAAAGACATTTGGCAATACTTTAACAATATTTCATTTCAACTTCGGATTTTTTCAAAATTGGAAGAAAGCTATCTGATGATTTGCGTATTATGGAAAAATATTTCAAAATATTTTGATAATGCCCAATGTTAAAAATACAGAGGTTTCTTGTTTTCATTTAAGTAATAAAGAAAAAAGTAGAAAACTTAATGTTGTGTTTAATAATACAAAGTTAGACCATAGTTTTAACTCAGTTTATCTGGGAGTAACTTTAGATACCGTTTTAATTTACGAAGATCATTTAGAAAAAGTCAAACAAAAAATGAAAACAAAAAATAATGTCATTCAAAAAATTTGCTGGAACAACTTGAGAGCAGATGCAAAGACACTTCGTACAGTTGCATTTGCATTAGTTTATTATTTAGAAGGAAAAAATCTAAAATTTCAGGATGCAATGAACAAAGCATTGGTATTAGAAACATCACGAAGAGATAACGATAAAATGAAGTATGTAAAAACAATACCACATGAGGTGAATAAAATTTGAATGTCAATCACATCGATTGTTAATCATGATCCATACAGGATTACCAATTCATATAAATCGCGAAATAATAATAAACCAAGAAGCAAAATAAATTTAGAAGAATGGGGTCTGGCAAATCTATGCCTGAGATGTGGCCGATCGAATCATCGATCCAAAGACTTTCATATTCAAACATCAAAATTAAAATGTAAGACATGTCTACAAACAGGCCATGTGAATAAAGTATGCACAAATTTAATTAAAAAAACTCAAATTCCTGGTACACTCCGGCCAGTTCTTATTCGGTTCCGCACTTACGACTCTGGAATTGTGTCACCACTTGGATCAATAAAAGTCAATGTAAATTACAAAAGTATTAATTGTACAGAAACATTATATGTTGTACCAACGAACTTGCTGCAATTGCAGGACGTTCTGGGATACGTCACTTATAGATCAATCTTGAAGAACTAGATGATGAACGTATCTCCAAAACACCCGATTCGTGACAGATTCAAACAATAAACATTGATGAGATTATCAATACATTTCCAGTGATTTTTGAATAGAAAGTTAATAAAATACCAAGAATCAAATGTTCTCAGCAATTGCGCGATAATTCCAGACCTGTTTTCATTAAAGCGCGTTGTATACCTTATGCCATTCGAGAAAAGGTATAGGCCGAAGGCCGAACCAGCAAACCTTCAAAAAAATCGCTAGTACTTGACAACAAAATACGGCTCTGAGTAGATTATCAGGTAGCTGTGAATACTCAGTTGACTGATTGCCATTATCCAATTCTAAGAATTGAAGAACTAATACGTCACCTCCGTAGGTCTAATTATTACTGTAAGTTGACTTATACAAAGCTACCTTTACGTTGAAATGAATGAAGACAGTAGCACAATACAAACAATAAAGGTACATATAAGATGAATAAACTAAGTTTTGTCATTAAAACAGCTCCAAATCAATTTATTTGCATTCTTGATTCTGAATGAGCTCAAGGGAGTTTTATCCTACTTTGACGACATCATAGTATATGGAAAAACATTGGTAGAGTGCCGTATTAATTTACTTGCCTGTCTCAAACAATTAGAACAGCATAATCACCATCTTAACAAGAATAAGTTTTGCTTTTTCTAGACGAGAATATCATATTTAGGATACATACTTCAAGGCAAAAACATATTCAAGAACTCAAGAATATAACAGAAGTCAGACAGTTTCTGGGTTTTACTACATACTATTTGCGTTTTGTTCCAGACATGTCATCAACGACATTATCATGGTCTGCTCAAAAAATCAGCAAAATTTTTTGATGTTTATTTATTGTAACCTTCCTATTTAATTTAGTTCTAGTATTTTCGAAGCTGTTTCTTGGGAATGGAAAGCTTTTATATGCTTATTAATTACTTTCCTTTGAGCCTTTTTGTGTAAACGTAGAAATGTTGAATGTTTAAGCAACCCAATACTATTTTTCTTTCATTATTGCGTTACGTCACTTTTCTGTCTTCATTCGATTATGAAATGAAACACCAAAGGAATCAAGACCACGTCAACGTTGATTATCTGTCACGCTTTCCAGTAAAAATTGGCGAAGATTAAAGTTTTGGAATAAAGAATGTATTAGATTTAGAACTGTCAGCATATCAAGAAAACACAGTCAACCAAATCACATCAACAGAAGTAACGAGCAATACTATTGTTGCTCACACTACAGCTGATCCAGAGTTATCAAAACTCTTAAAGGAACTCCAGACAGAAGAAGAAAAAAGCCTTGATTATACTGTATATGAAAACATCATTTTGAATGGTATAGAGTTTACATTCCAACATCATTGCGTTCCAGCATTCTAGCCAAATTACATAGCACTCACATTGGCATGACAAAGAAGACAGTTTGCTAGAAAATTGTTACTGGTTCTATTGAAAGAGAAAATAGTTTGTTCTTGCACAAATTGTTGCTCATTCCAAAAGTCTCTAGCAAAAGTTTTATTATATCGATGGGAGATACCTAACGAAAATTTCGACAAAGTACATATTGATTATGCTGGACCTAAATATGGATACCATTTTCTCATACTTGTATATGGTAAATCAAAATGACCAGAGGTGCGAATCCTAAATAGTTTCTAGTATCTATCTATTTTCACAAATACCGAATTCAGTGACTTTAACGCATTTTCGATATTTACAGCCCGGATTAACTAATGAATGGTGAAGATACAAATTCTTAAACTATTAATCGATGAATTATTAACCAGGATCAATGAGAGATAAAATAAAGAAAATCCTTCTCAGATTTCGACCAACATGTCTAGAATCTGAGAAAAGTCCGGCAGAATTATATGTCAACCAAAGAATTTGAATTTGTCTGGACGCTATTAAACCCTTCAAACACAAACAGAATGCCGAAATACAACAAACGAGAAGACTAGAGATCGGCCAACGTATGGCCCAAATATATCGTAACAACAAAGAATCATACTCGAAAAGTTGGGGAAGTTACATTATCAAGTTCGATATTTTGAAAAAACATATCTATTAACTAAGAAAATCAGAGTTACCAATTCCTAAAGAGAAATAGTCTCTACCAGTGACGTCGCGGCCGAAAATAAGCTCACCATCTGCGGCTGGATAAGGGATTAGACTCGTCAAGTTCGGATGCCAACACATCTTCAAGATTATGTATTGAATTGATACTTGTCGGTTGTTGAAGTTATTTCTCAACGTAGATGCCCAAAAAAATTCTATTTAAGCTGGGAGAATGTTATATCCTAGATTATTATTATTATTTTTTCTCCTTATTCTCAGCTTTATTTGGAAGATTCTGCTGATAGGTCATCAGCAGTGACATGAATAAACTTCATTATTTCCTGTAAGTTTGGTGCTTGGCCTAGTCTAGAGCTAAGAATTTTCTTACTATACGGCACGTTTCTAGTATCACTGCTCTCTGAATTAGAGTATAGGTCCCTTTCGGTATTTGTAGAAACTCCAAATTGTTTCGTAGCTTTTTTGTTGCCACCCCCTTGACCAACATAACTATTGAGACTATCTTTATTTCTTTGAGTTTCTACATTCTTATCAATTTTATTTTCAAGTCTTGGTATTTGGAGACTTTTTCATTTTTTGTATTTGTGAGATTGTGTGTTAACGGTACAGCCACATCTATTATTATTCCACTCTTTCCGTTCTTGTCTATGGATGATGTCTGTCTGTTATGGTCTGTTCGTCTATCTGTGGTTACAGGTCGGTCCCAATGCATTACAAAGTCGTAATTTTCCAAAACAGCAGCCGGCTTATACTTGTAATAGAGCAGCTTTTTGTTAATAAGATTACTTTTATACGCTATTAATTGGTGTATCACTGCTGCAACTTTGTTGTGTCTCCCTAAGTATTCCACGTTTGCAAGATTAGGGCATCCTCCAATCACGTGTTCTATAGTTTCACCTACAGTTCTACACTTGCGACACTTGTTGATGACAGAGCTTTTGAGTACATGCTTATCATAATTCCTGGTGCGTATTATTTTGGTCTGTATGCCTACTATGAAGCCCCCCGTTTCAGGGTGCAAACAACGTTTTTGAGAAATGCAAACGACCTCTTTTGGTCCACATAATCGGCTTTTACTTGCATCGGATATTTGTCATGTATTACCTTCTCTTCCCAGTTTCTTATACGTTGTTGTGGTATGTCTTCTTTATTTTGTGTCTGCTGTTGAGAAAGCTTCATCGGAGTTACATTGATATCGAGATCTTTTATCTTCTTTATAAGAGGTTCATTCTTTGCTAAAAAGGATGCACGAAGCTGTTGGGTCTGTGAATAACATAACTGGCTAATGTTGACCAATCCCCTTCCACCTATTTTTCTCGGTAGATAGAATCTCTCGCTGAATTGGCGTGCAGCATTCGGAATTTGGTAAACAGGCGTCTGGTCAGTCTATCTAATCCTTCCAGGTCCGTAAGGCTTCATTTGATAACACCAAAAGAATATGCCTATACTGGCAGTGCCCAAGCATTTATGGCCGTTGTTAAATTCTTAGCGTTGAGCTTTGTGTTTAGGAGCTTTGTGACTCTTTGGCGGTATTTATCAGTCAGCCCTTGTTTGATTTCTGTGTGGTTAAAACCTAGTTGCTGTTTTAGGCCTAGGTACTTATAGCACTCTTCCTCTGGTAGTTTTTTAATGCCTTCCACTATATTGCCCGTGTTGTTGATTTTACCTCGGGCGATATTTAACATGGCACACTTGTCTAGCTCAAACGTCATTTTTATGCTCTCACTAAACAGCTTTGTTGTGTTTATTAACGATGTCAAGTGTTTTTGTGCAACCTGTATACCATGCCTGTTTTATCAAGGAGATCTAATAGCGGGTTCAAAGCTACACAGAACCAGGCAGGGCTTAGCGAGTCTCCCTGAAATATACCTCAACGGATGTTTATCTTTCCAAGTGCTTTGTTGCTCATTATTCGCTCTGCACTCCATGTAGATATAGTGTGTATCAGCAGATGTGCGATAGTGATGTGGATCTTATAGATTTCTAGAACTTTACGCAGCCAATCATGAGACGCCAAATCGTAGGCCTTTTCGTAATCTATACAGCACTTGTTGATATTGTGTTGTTTATTATATACCTGTTGCCCAATCAGGGAGTCTATTACTAATAGCTCCTTACAGCTTTTAGAGCTGCGGGCATACCCTCTTTAGAGGGGCGACAAAATTTTGTTCTTTTCACAGTGAGCGTAAATTAAGTTGTTTAATATTGCAGTGAGAAGCTTATATACAACAGATAAGCATGTTATAGGGCTGTAGTTACGAGGGTCACTGGAATCTCTTTTTTTATAGATCAAGTAAGTATTTCCAGTTGTTAGGAACTCAGGCATTAGTGCAGGGTTCATGATGATGCCTTTTGTCTGAGATCATCCATAACCTCCGTGAGTTGTTGCGCATACGTAGGAGATTAATTGCTAAGACTGTATTCTTTAGATATAACTGATACCTTCTTCAATATTTTGTTAGTTCTGGTTCCTTTGAGATATTCTTTGATGAGATCTGATTTTGCCCTGTATTTATCTATCTGCTGAGCAAGTCGTCTTTTGCATGGTGGTTCCCTATGTTCAGTATGGGCTTACCCGGTATTTCGTTCTATAGACAAGTGCTGTCAATTACTTAGCAACACTGTGATAGCTGCAGTGTATACTGCAAGGTGCACTGCAGACAGATTTTTAGTGCCCTTTAAATTATGTTCTAATACCTTGTTTATTTTATCTAGTTTTCCAGAAGTTTCCGGGTTTTATATCAACTTTAGTCTAGGTTTTAATTGTGGGGTACTGTTTCAAATAGCTTTATGTTGCTGTAAAATTTATCTTCTTGAGTGTCGTTGTCATTGCTTTGTTCTATCTCAGGTTCCACAGTTCCCGACGTCATCTCTTCGGCATTGGTTTCTGCTTCTTCTCCTTCCGCTGATAATTGATTACCGACTTCTCTTTTGATATGACTTATCTCCGTTGGCGTAAGGTACCTTTTTTTAAGTATTACATTTTTTTTGTTGACGGCATTTTGTTCAGTCAAATTGAGTTTGGGGTATAGTTTGTTAATCTTCATTATGTAACAGGAATCTCCAGCCTAGAGGTGGGATATCATTGCATTGGCTCACGTAATAGAAGGACCTCATTACATTCTCGTTTATTTCTCTTGTCGGGCCAGACATTGTTCGGCTGTCTCATTTATGTGGTCCGCCCTGTTGTTATCTAATGTTTGCTTGTTACTTATATGTAGTGGTTGGTGGTCTCCACTTACTCTAGTCAAGACACTACCCCCCCCTCCAGAATCCGTGGGGCTGACTGCTAGAGCAGTGTAGGATTCTGAGAAGTGATCTCTACTTACCTGCGGTAATAATTTTGTTTGTTTTGTACTTGACATTTTCCTTTTATCTATGTTGTAGCAGGTGAGTATTGCAAGATATGCTCTTGCAGGCAGGTATTCAGCCGCCACTTACATGTGATACAGGCGGTGTTTGCAGCCGCCCATTCTGGGTCAGACGCTGCGTGTTTGCTAGTTTTGGTCCACCCCCTATCCGCTACCTGGGGAGGCGCCCGTTTGGGGACTAGCATTATTATTATTATTATTACTATTATTATTATTATTATTATTATTATTATTATTTTCAGGTATGCACGGCCTAAGCCGGTATAATTTGGTTGGAGAGTATAAAAACTGTCGTAACCAAATGTTTATCTCTTTTCTATTATTCAGAATATAGGAATCTACGTACTATATGACAGGTGTTAAGGATTACTGTCTTTTGCATTGTTTGAAAAATGTACGGCTTCACCTCTAGTTTTTTTAGTGATCTAAATAGAGATTTGGGGATTGTTCCCATGTTGGATATTATAATGGGGATGATTCTAACTTTTTCAACTTTCCATTGGTCTTTGACTTCGAAGCTTAGATCTATATATTTACTAATCTTTTCATTATATGTTTTTTCCAAATTGGTATCGTTTGTCACTGCTATATCTATCAGTATTACTTCTTTCTCTTTTTTCTTCCAAAGGGTAATGTCAGGTCGGTTGTGTGTAATGTTCTTATCAGTTATTATGCTTCTGTCCCAATATATTTCATAATCATCACTTTCAAGGATGTTGTTGGGTTCATATTGGAAGTATCTTTTCTTCTCTTTTGTCAGGTTGTATTTGAGAGCCAATTCTTGGTGGAGGATCTTACCCACATCGTCATGCCTATGTTTATATTCTTTTTGTGCTATTGTCTGACAGCCTCCTATTACATGATGGATCGTCTCACTAGCTTTTTTACATTTTCTACAGAGGTCTGTCACGATGTTCTCTTTTAGAATATATTTCTTATAGTTATTCGTTTTAATCACTTGATCTTGTATGGCTAACATAAAACCTTCCGTTTCCGGATACAGATCCCCATGAATTAGCCAGTTGTAAGACGCTACTTTGTCCACATATTGTTGGCTTACTTCATGGGGGTACCTTCCATGTAGGGCTTTTTGTTTCCATTTTGTGATTTTCTGTTCATCTGTGTAGATTGTTTCCTCTTTTTGGTGTTACTTAATTGTAGTGTTGTGTATTTATCTGCCTCTGTGATTGCTTTATAGTATGCCGATTGTTCTTTTTCTGATAGAAATATTGTCTCAGGTTTGTGACGCTCCTATTATGTAAGTTGACAATGTCTATTATACCCCTTCCTCCATCCTTTCTCTTTAGTGTTAATCGTTCTATGGCAGACTTAGGATGGTGGTTTCGATATCTTGTCATTAGTACATTTGTTTCTGTTTGAAGGTCTTTTAGTTCTGTTTGTGACCATTTAAGGATTCCAAATGTGTATGTTAACAGGGGCATGGCATAAGTGTTAATTCCTTTTGTGAGATTTTTAGCATTCAGCTTGGTTTTTAGTATTTCCTTTATTCTACTTACGTATTTTTCCTTTATGTTCTTTTTCATTGTTTTGTGATCGGTATTTTTCTTTTGTAACACTCCTAAATATTTGTATACATCATTTTCATCCATAGGTTCTATTGGTGGTATATTGTTACTTTCTACTCTGCTTGTTTGTTGGATGCCTTTCTGTATGGTTTGTGTTTTACATTTATCTAGTCCAAATTCCATTTCTATGTCTTTGGAGAATGTGTGAGTTAGTTCTAGAAGGTGAGTCAGGTCTCTCTCATTTCTTGCATAAAGTTTAATATCATCCATATACAGAAGGTGTGATAGAGTGTATTTAACTTCCTTCTGGTGTATTATCTGTGCTCCTAATGTCGTTCTTTTTAAGATGTTTGATAGAGGATTGATTGCTAGACAAAACCACAACGGGCTCAACGCATCTCCTTGAAATATTCCGCGTTTAATATCAATGTAGTTTGTTTCCACTGTTTTATTGTTTTCGTTGGTGACCAATTTTGTTTTCCATTTAGTGAGTAATTTTTTAGTACGTATTTTATCTTAGGGTCTATCTTATAGATATCTAATATTTTTGCCAGCCAGCTATGAGGTACGGAGTCATATGCTTTTCTATAGTCAATGTATGCTGTGTACAGATTCTTTTTTTGTTTTATGCTTTGTTCAGTTACTACCATGTCTGTGATTAGTTGTTCTTTGCACCCTCTTGATTGTTTAATACACCCTTTTTGTTCATCTGTTAGAATTTGGTTATCTGTACAATGTTCGTAAATTCTGTTGGCAATGATGGATGTAAAGCATTTATAAAGTGTTGGTAAACAGGTTATGGGTCTGTATTTTGAGGGGGTTTTAGTGTCGTTGTCTTTAGGCTTTAGGTATGTTATGCCAGTTGTCATGTATGATGGTATTGTGTTAGGGTGTTCGATGAATTTATTAAATGCCGCTGCCAGGTAATTGTGTGTGCAAGTAAAGTATTTGAGGTAGAAATTGTGGATGTTATCATTTCCAGTAGCTTTCCAGTTATGTGTTTTTTCGTGGCTGCTTCTATTTCTATGTGTGTGATGCTTCCTTGATCTTTTGTTGTTGTATTGACTACGTTGTCCTCTTCTTCTCTAATCCATCTTGCTGTGGCATTATGTTTCTCTTCTTTTGACCATAACGCTTTCCAGTAGTTTTCCATTTCACTTTTATTTGGCACGCCATTGCCTTCATTAGACTTGTTTTTTGTTAAGTTGTCATAAAACCGTTTTTGGTTGTTAGTGAATTGGTTATTGTGCTGTTTTCTTGTTGTTGTTTCCTGTATCTTTTTAAGCGTTTGTTCAATGATGACAACTTTTGTTTGATTGTATCGATCACTTCTGGTATGGTGTTGTTGTCTGCTTCATGTTTTGTATGAATTTTGTATTTATGTCTGATTTGGTTTACATGATTGTTTAGTCTTCTGGATCTTTTCCCGTTTTGGTAGTTAGTCATTCTGTTTAAATCTGATCTTATATTCTCAATTCTTTTCTCAAGACGAATCATCCATGCAGCTTTTCTTTGTGTGTTTTGTGTCGGTGTTGATGTATCTTCGATTATCTTCTTCCCCATTGCTTTAGTTACTGTGTATGCGCCACAATATAACACAGTCTGTAGTTCTTCAAATGTCATGGATTCAGACAAAAACTGAGGCATGACTTTATTTAGTATGTTCGTTATGTTATAGAGCTTTTTGACGAGTTGTGTTTGGGTAAACTGGGTCTACAGGTTGGGTCTGTTCCTATGTATTTTGTCAATGTCTCTTGTAGTTTATCTTTCAGAGTGTCTTCCAGTTCTGTTTCATTATTTTCATTGCTTTGATTTCCCTCTTTTAGGTTTTCAGTTTGAATGTGATTGTCGGTAGAACAATCATGTTGTGTATCATTCTTGTCATTCCGTGTTCCAGTAATTTCTATTTCGACTTGGTTTTTGATTTGTTGTATTATTAAATCTGGTACATATTTGTTATTTATAATTGCCCTAAGCTGTCCAGCTATTTTTTGTTCAGTAAAATTTAAGGTGGGATATTTTGCTTTGAAAAGTTCATGAAGTTTCTTCCTAAATCCTGTTTTATCTCTCTCTAGATTAGTTACTGTCATGTATGCATGTACAACGGTTCTATTCATTTCATCAGTCCATTTTGTACGTTTGTTAGTCAGTGTACCAGGTACAGCAGCTACACTAAGTTGTGTTGCGGCGTTACTTCTGGTTTGAATCTGTGGTTCTTGTGCAGACTCTTGTGAATTAGCAGAGGAGGCCGATACTGACTGCCTACGACTCCTATTTCCGTAAATCCTAGAGCTGCTGCTATTCCCAGCTCTTGAAGTGGACTGCAATCTTAATTCACCAGGGTCAGTCCGTGTTCCTGGTAAATTTGTATCCGAGGCTTGTTCTCTAGTGATCATTTTAGTTATTAGTTTTTGCATTTTATACCTTTCTGCCAGGATTTTAAAAATAGCCGCCCATTATGGGTACCAAACGCCCAAAATAATTATTTGACGTTATAAATTATTATTATTATTATTATTATTATTATTATTATTATTATTATTATTATTATTATTATTATTATTATTATTATTATTATTATTATTATTATTATTATTATTATTATTAGTAGTATTATTATTATTATTATTATTATTATTATTATTATTTCGTTTATATAACGTCCACCTATTGACACGTTGAGTCTAGTTTAATTAGATTATACAGGATCGAATGTTTTATGATTAATATTTGTTATGATGTCAATAGAAATGTCCTTATACAGGGTGTCCAGAAACTCTCCTGACAAACGAAGACCGGAGATTCCTCAGATAATTTTAAGACAATTTAACCCAATTCACCTAGTCCGAAAATGCTTTCTAAAGGAGCTAGAGCTCTTTGAAGATGGCGCCTGGTAAAGTAAAAAATTAAAAGATAAACTTCGCGAACTGACAACAATTTGACAATGAAAAACGTAGGTTTTACTTTTGTTGGCAGTTCAGAGCCAAAAATATAAATTTAACTTTAATGACCAAAAAAAACAAAAATTTTTAAATCCATTTTTCTAGAAAACGGTGTATCCTAATGACTTAAAGTAAGAGTACCTTTTAGTACTAGAATACCTGAAAATTTAATAATCTAGTGTCACAAATGCTTAAAAGTTAAAGACAAAAAGTTATGCTTTAAAATAACCGTTGACCTACCCAAAACGGACGCCTATGACCGGTACTAGAAATTTGCAATTAATGGAATCGATTCATCTCTGAAGGCTAAACAAGCATACCAGATTTTGCTTTTCTAAGTAGAAGCGTTCTGGAGGTATTTAAAAAAAACTGTTTACAAGACGCCATCTTCAAAGAGATCTAGCTGCCTTAGGAAACACTTTCGGACTAGGTGAATTGGGTTAAATTGTCTTAAAATTATCTGAGGAATCTCGGGTCTTCGTTTGTCAGGAGAGTTTCTGGACACCTTGTATAAGAATTTATTTACATTAACCCTAGATTACTCGCGCTATGGTCTTTTAGACCGACCGTTTATATGATTCCTTATAATTGTCGAATCGCGCATGACCTCACCCCACCCTTTCGTGACAATTTTTAAAACTGTTAAACGCTTAGTATCCTGCAGTCGTATGAATTCTGGTTTTGCGTTTAGTTGCAAATTTTACCTTTCGGTCGATTCGACCGTATACGCGAGTGTTAACGTTAGTAAAATAATTCTGTTGATTCCAGTGTAAACGTGATCATTAGCAACACTTCTCTTGTATGTTTATTCTTTAACATCTATGTAGTTTAGTGAAGTTATTTTATTGTGTTTTTAGAATGGCTTACTACGAGAAAGAGCAAGCTCGCTTGCAAGCATTGCATGATGAGTTTAACCGTGAAGAAGAATTAATTGGTGGAGAAGCTGAAGATAGTGAACAAGACAATGTGTCCGAAAGTAACCACAGTACTACTACTGAGCAATCTGATGACGATTATGTAAGTCGAGTTGAAGAGGACTCTGATGTCGTTGAGGCTGAAGAAAGTAGTTTTACTGATGATGAAATTGAGGAAAGTGACACTTCAGCTTGTGATATTCCCTTAACACACAGAATGAATCCTTATGTTGGTAAAGACAAAACAATCTGGAGAAGAGTTCCACCAGTAACTTTGGGAAGAAAAAAAGCCAAAAATGTTTACAGTTTTCATGAGGGCCCGACCAATCAAGCTAGTTCCGCAACAACCGTAGTTTCTTCTTGGCAATTATTTGTTCCTGAAGAAACTCTCCAAGAAATCGTATCCAACACTAACATTTTTATTCGATCTGTTCGCTACAAATTTTCACGAGAACGGGATGCTAAGGATACCGATGTAATAGAAATAAGAGCTCTATTTGGTCTCTTGTATATGGCAGGTGTGTTGCGCTTACAACACATAAATGTTACAGACCTATGGGAAACCGATGGTACAGGTATTGAATTTTTCGATCTGTAATGTCAAAAAGTCGGTTCTCGTTCCTTCTACTATGTTTGAGATTTGACAACATCCATGACAGAGTTGAGAGAAAAAGCACGGACAAACTTGCACCTATAAGGCAATTTTTGATGGATTTGTTCACCGTTGTCAACAAAATTACATCATTGGGGTAAATGCAACGTTAGATGAAATGTTAGAATCGTTTAGGGGAAGATGTGGCTTTCGCCAATACATAAAAAGTAAGCCAGCCCGTTATGGTATCAAGATATTTTCGCTTGTTGATTCGCAGACTTATTATACGCTAAACATGGAAATTTATGCTGGAAAACAACCAAACGGTCAGTATCAAGTTGACAATAGCGCCGCAAGTGTTGTCAAGCGTATGGTAAAACCTATTTTGAAATCCGGACGTAATATTACCATGGACAACTGGTTCACCTCAATACCACTTGCCGCCGCTTTGGTGAAAGATAAATTGACGGTGGTGGGAACGATAAAAAAATAAGCGTGAACTTCCATTAAATTTCAAAATTCCCAAGGCAGAGAAGTGTATTCAACTTTATTTGCATACAAAACGAATGTAACGTTGTTATCGTACATCCCAAAGCAGAATAAAAATGTGTTAATGATATCCACAATGCATGAAGTTGGTGAGATAGACGAAGATACAGGTGATGTAAAGAAACCATCAATTATAACTTTCTATAACTCAACAAAGGGCGGTGTCGATGTTGTCGACCAAATGAAAGGAACTTATTCTGTGTCCCGGAAATCTGCAAGATGGCCATTAACGATATTTTTTTCAGTACTAAATATAGCTGCAATAAATAGTCTGATTATATACAGAGATAACACGAAATCAAATATCGAACGAAGAAATTATCTAAAATCTTTGAGCAAAGAACTATGCAATGATTACATGCAACGAAGATTGCTTCAGGAAAACATACCAACACAATTAAAAATTGACATACGAAGAATTTTGAACATTGAACCGACAGTTTTGAGAAAAAACACTGCTATCGGACGTTGCAACTACTGCACCTCAGCCAAAAATAG
Organism: Abscondita cerata; assembly: GCA_030710515.1. Classification (NCBI taxonomy): domain Eukaryota; kingdom Metazoa; phylum Arthropoda; class Insecta; order Coleoptera; family Lampyridae; genus Abscondita; species Abscondita cerata. Next base: position 59,591 of record JALBCR010004517.1, read on the forward strand.
AAAAACTAAAGCCCAATGCCATATGTGTTCAAAATATATTTGTAAGGAACATACGATTCTCACTTGTGTGGCCTGCAAAGAAGAAGATATCAGTGAATAAACTTTCAATTTGTAATTATTTAGAAAATAATGTTTTATCCATTTTTGAGACTGCAAATTAGTATTAAGTTTTTATTACATATTGTCATATTGCTTATAATAAACATACCACTTATTAAAATCTTCTTATTTTGATTGAAACTGATAAATTCGGCAGTCGGTCGAAAGGACCGTGGCGCGAGTGTTAACGTATACAGAGAGCGCGCGAGTGAACTAGGGTTAAATGTCATTCATGTGAATTCTCATATTTTATGAATTATCCATTATAAATTACAAGTTATGAAAAGGAATTTGTTTCGTGTTATGTACAAGAACTATTTTTTCGACTATTTCTTATACTAAATATTCTAGATTTACCCACCAAAAATAGTTTTCTTTACTAATCTCATCAAAGAATAGTTTGAAGAACGAGGATTAGCAGTTCTATAAAATGATCAAGTAACGTTAAAAGTATTGAAACACGTTTTATTTTATTACATATCATTTAGTCATAAATGAAAATTTTCAATATGGAAACGAGAGAATGTCAGAAACCTATTAATACATATAATACGGTAGTTATGCTGGTATCCAAGAACTACCTATTTAAAATGTTGTTATATAATTTTAACGACATTTAATGTAATTACAATTTTTACAACAATACTAGTACTGTTAATAGTATCTTAAATTGCTATGCAGTTAGTGCTATAAGAAACAGAGTATAAAATAAATAGGATTTGTGGTACTTACTCAACTTTAAGGTAGGTAGTACGTTTTAGATAAATTTCTTAAACTTACTAAATTATATATTTTTTCTACAATTTACTAATGTCACTGATAAATTAACAAAGAATCATTAAAACTCGTTAGTTAATATTAAACTAATAGCATTGATAATAAATACTACCTGATGAGTAGCACTGTCAGACTATATTGTTATTGATTTAAATACAATTTGTATGCAAAAATTCAGTTTCATTTGGCGGAGATAGGCGAAGCAACGGAACTACGTCACATAACATGTTTTACTGCTCAGCAAAAAACATCAGAAACATCACTTTTAGTCACAATATGAATTGAGCGACTGTTTAGATTTTGTACAGATTTCGTCTTTCTTTTTTAAGGAATTTCAATAAACACAACAAAAATAACAAAAAAAGGGTTTATTTATTTATAATAATTACAAATGTGTAATTTTAATAATTTTTTTATGCGATTTTTGTTTATTCGTTGTTTATTTTGTGTGTTTTAAAATTTCTGTTAGCAAATTTTAAGTAATAAAATATTCTAATTTAATTAGAATTTGGTGCGCTACATTATTACCTACAGCTGAAATTGGTAATATTTTACAAATAATGTACAAACACAAACACTCTTCTCAAACCTTGTGAAATTTTTATGTTGTTAAGAAATCCGTAGTGGGGTGCGCGTATAATAAATCTGTCAACTACCGTTGTAAATAACGAATTTATTTTTTGTTTGTGCCTATCCGGTTTTGCTTATTTTAGACCGAATTAATTAAGCTTATATTTTTTGCGCTACAATTTTAAATTTATATTGCAATTCGACGAACTACAAAGAAATGTAAATAAAAGTGTATTTGTAATAGGTAATTAAAGAATACAACAACGTGCTTGTCGTTTAAACGTTTGTAATACATCGATGTACTGTTTTAAACACAAACACAAGTATTAAAATCAATTGAACATTATAATTACACTTACAAGTACGTACGATTTTTATTCAAATATTGGGTTTCTCCGCCACAATCGGCCATACTAGTAATGTGCGCGCCGCAAGTGCGCGAGTTTCATGAAAGCCCAAAAAATTCTCGGAGTGATGTTTCTGTATAATTACAAACATCAAGTTTTGTTACACGCAATCTGTCAACTTCTTTTGGTCACATTGCCAAAGACTGCCAAAAATGTCCTCGATGCATTTGATTTAATCCCAAGAACAATTCTGTTATTATGGCTGATCTTTCAAAAATACGTGTAGGTGTTTCTTCTCATTTTAGCACAACTGGTATAGATTATGGTAGACATTTCATTTTAAAAAACCAGAAGGGTCGAGGTGAAAAAGACGTTTAAAAAGATATATGCTTTGTTACTAAAATTAAAACGATTTATTCTGTAAATGGTACTAACTTAGTTGATACCCAAGGAAAACGAAAAGATATTTAGAAATTATTAGTTAGTTTAGATAAAGGTATTGTAATCAGTGTTTATCCAATTCAATTGTTAGGTATTTTATAATACAGTCAAACAAATGAGTGTCGTGAGAAATAGTTACTGCGACTTTGAATAAACATAACCTAAATTACTGAAAGCGCGTACGTCCTTTTCTTGCACTAATGTTCATTAAACTAATCACTAAGCGAATAATTTGTCCAAGTATAATCCGTTAAGCTTTCAAATGACTAATCTTAACAAACTGCATCTGTACAGGATGCCGAGCGAGATAATTTTCAGCAATTTGTTCGTGATCCTGTTCAGTAAATTGTACTCGACGACTTCATTAGCTTTATTTACTTCCAGATATATGACAATACTTCGTCAAGATATTCTCCACTTCAGGCAGGATAAGAAAGGTCTTAAGGAGCAACCATTGAAAATATATTGCCCAGACGGATATTTATTTATGTAGGCTTTAGTCAATTTTGAAAAATAGTCAAGGTTTTCATTAATTGTGTTAATAAAATTGTCACCCTGTCTGAAATTATATAGTAAAAAAGTTTTTAATTATCATTATTGAATTTTCTTAAAACTTGTTTTTGCTAATCATAGATTTTTTATTTCTATTTTTTTTATGTGATTTAAATAAATTTACTATTTTATTTACTTTGAGAATAAAACATTTACGATATTAGTAGTCGATTTTGAGTCTAAGGTACCAAATTAACTTATCACAATGTATTTGTCGAAATTCAAGTAGTGCTAAATTTCCGATCTTTGCTTGCTTTTCTATCGGTCCCTAACGCCTTTTTACTCCTCACTCCTTCCAATTTTTAAATTACAAAACCAATCGTCAAGACAATGTTTCTATAAATTGATTGGCGGAATATCAGCTATTATGATTATGATTATGTTTTTTGAGAATAAGAAGTAAACGGGTAAAGATGTCGAAGTGCGGTTTTTATTGGAAGATAGAACTTTTGGTGCTCTTTTTAGTAGAATTAAAAATGATAAACTTTTGCGTTTGAACTTTTTAAGAAAATTTCAAAAACTGACATAACTCGATAATACGGTACCTAACGAAACTATAAAAAACCAACGCACACCATTCAAAATGTGGTTAAGGACTGAATTTTTTTCCAAAAATCCCAAGTTTAACAAATTTGTACAAAGGGATTGGAAGTTACGGCTATTTGAAGGTTACATTATTTACCAGCCTATCCGTACTAGTGTAGATACGAAAAAATGCTTAGTATACAGGGTCATTAATAGTCGATGGTAGGTTAGACGTTTATGAAAAACAAAACATAGGAGTAATCTAAAAATTTGGCTACTGCCATAAATAAACACGATCTATCTTTCAAAAAATATTTTTATTTTGGCGGTGTTGCTACTTCCACTCAAAAGTAGTAACAACTTAGTAAATTTTAATAAAACACCCTGTATATTATTTAATTTTTAGAATCGCAATTTCTTACTTATAATTTATTTTGAATAATTTCCTATACCTATCTACACCGGTTTTCGAGATAATAATAATTTTAGGTTATTTTTTTTCAAAATATGATTCCACCAAAACATAAATTTAGCTGCTATTTGAATATAAGGCTAAAATTTTAGATGCAGTTTGCAGAAGTCCTGTATTAACAGCTAACCTAAATACATTTATTTTATCTTTTACAGGGCGGTTTAAAATTAATGATTTTGACGTGACATACAAAAAAAATCAAAACAAAAGGAAAAGAACACCAATTGCAGCGTCTATTTAACAAACAGAAAAACACCAAAAACTTTACTCGGACACGTGTTTCAACAGCTAAGCTGTCATCATCAGCGACACCGATACTAAAATTAAAAACAACGGGAAGCTTATATATATTTATATATATTAAATTAGCAAGATTATGTATGAGTCAAACCTACTTTCAAATTAACAATAATATTTATCAACAAAATTATGATACAACAATGGGTAACAGCTTATCTCCGATTATGGCTAACCTGTTCATGGGTAAATTTGAAACTGATTTTAAAACAATTTAGAATATTTTTCTAGAATTTAGTGTAGATATGTAGATGATGTTTTTGCAGTCATTGACACCAAAGTTTACAGCCCTCAGCAATTTGTAGAAATTTTAAATTCAAAATTTGAGACGATCAACTTTACCTATGAAACAGAAACAAACCTTAAGTTACCTTTCTTAGACACTTTAGTGACAAGAAATGGCAAAAACTAGATATAGATATTTATCGTAAAGACACTAACACTATGAGGTATATAACAAATGATTCCAACCATAGTATGCAACATAAACTTGCATCTTTCAACTTTTTGATTCACAGACTATTACATTTCCCATTGTCAAAACAATACTTTGATAAAGAACTGCGAAATATTAAGCAGATTGCATCATACAATGGTTTTTAAGAATCAATTGTTACAAACATAATTAGAAAACTAAAAAATAAGTTAAACATTAGAAACATTACAACGTTAGGAACTAGTAATAGCAAAATAGATAAGAAATATGTCAAATTACTAAATTATCCACATACACAAAAGGTCTTCAAAAAATATTTTCAAAAATTTGATTATAAAACAGTAACCTCTAGTAGTAACAACTTGCAAAATCTTTTAGGCAATCCGAAAGACCCAATAGAAATGTGTGATAAATCGGGAATATATAAAATTAATTGTAAAGACTGTAACCAAGTATATATAGGGCAAATCAAAAGACCTATTAAAACTCGTTTTAAAGAGCAGGTAGCTCATGTCAAATATCATCGCACAGAAAGGTCCATGGCCATAGAGTAGGCGACATTGAATTAATTAAGAGGGTAGATAATAAAAACGAAAGTTTAGAAATTTTTAGAAACAGAAATTTGCTTATGAATTATGGATGATAACGGTCCATTAAGATTTTTGGAATTATTTAAGCTATCTAAGAATCAATTAAGTTTAACGATGCATGATAAACAGATATTATATATAAGCTTTCCGTTGTTTTTAATTTTAGTATCGGTATCGCTGATGATGACAGCTTAGCTGTTGAAACACGGTCCAGCAAAGTTTTTGGTGTTTTTCTGTTTATTAAAAATAACATCATTTTCACTTAATTTGCATTAGTTAGCCATGGAAACCCATGTGATTTGACAATTGCTCAATTATTCATTGTGTTTGACAGATGTCAAAGTTTTGGCAATGTGATTGTGATTTTGCTACTTAATACTTATTCAAAAACAAATTACAATGGAGTGAAATAATTATTTGCATAAAGTTTTGAGGAATCTATTTATTCTTCATGGAAAATGTAATAAACTTGTGACAAAAACATGTAGGAATTTTATGAAATGTATCATCATATGCAGCCAATTAGTTTCCGTGATAAAAAAAAACTATTTGTAAAAACATAACGAAACAGTTTGAGTGCTGCAAGGTTAAAAAATGAGACGAGACAATTTTCATGTGAAAGTAGAAGTGAGAAAAAACATTTTAAAAACCTAACGTTTGTAGTGAGGAAAGTGAAAAGGGGGAATCCAAGTCCTAACGCGAAAGGATTCGTACTTCGAGAATTAAAGAAACAACACGCATTGAGTTTAAAATGCAATTAAAAACCGTTAATGGTAAATAAAACAAAATTTTCTTCGACAATAAGTAAAGAGTGATACAACAATTAATTACTCAACCGATACAACAAAATAATTGGTGCACCCAACGATAAGAAGAAAACGCAGGTGGTGTCAAAGTTATCATCGATACAAAGTCGGTTATAACATATTTTTTGTTACTTCGAATTAAACTTTATGCATGCATCATATGAGAAATAAAATCTAATGTGTAAAATTATTGTAATAGCTTTGCATAGAATCAATTAAATTCCATGTATATACTAATTCTTTTAATTGGGAACGAACTCACAAACCTGAGATAATATGAAGACTGATATAGATGCATACAGGGTGTGGCGCGAAGAGTTTTGATTAAAAGTAATGGCGGATAGAGTTATGTTAAAAATCTGAAATTACGAAGCTATAGGTTTTCGATGACGCCGAGTTCAAATATAATATTGTCCTTAATGTGGCACTTCCGGTTATACCGGAAGTAGACGCCAACTTTGTTATTTTAAATGGAACCTGGTATTTTTTATTTTATTTTCGGATTCTACATGAAATTTTAGATTAAATTTGTAAACAATGTCCTATACCAAAAATGAAGTATTTTCGAGATATTTCGATTTTTTAAAATTTTGAAAACATCCTAGTCTACATTGAATACCGATATCTCCATTAATTACGAAGATAGTGACGTGAAATTGTAACTAATAAACAACAAGCGCTTGCCCGTTAACTTCATGTGTCCAACTCATTGATATTTCATACAGAGTGTTTAAAACTTAGCTGCCACCGTGGCCAATTTAAATCATTTATAAGCTGCTTACTTTAAATAGAACACCCTGTATTTTATTACATTTTCGCTGTATTTTTTAAGCCAATTCGTTTGGTATTAGTATTCCCTATACCTAAATCCAACCAGTTTTGAGATATTTCATTATCTTTGTTAAAACATAACAACACTTGATTATTTCAACATTAATAAAGGGTAGGCCATGGCTGTCAAAGATTTGATAGTTAGAACGTTAATGTTTATGTTGTTTTGACAGTTTTCTTTACCAGTTTGTATTTCATAGTAAATAATGGCAAATGTAGGGTTTACTAATAATGATTTCCTAAATCTTATTATTATTTACGGCGAGTGTAATAGAATTGTTGAAAGGACTTGTCGTGTTTTGCAGAAAGATATCCAAATCGACCAAATGCAACTGGTGATATTGTAAGAAGATTGCTTAAAACTGCCGTCAGTTTGGTCAATTTAAGACACAAATTAATAAAATAAACCACTAGTGGACAATGACATAAACGAAATTAATGTTTTGGGTTATTTTAGGCCTCTCCAAATGCCTCTATTAGAGAATGTGAAAGAGATCTTACTTTGTCGACAAGACAATTTATCGCATTTTAAAAAACACAAATGGAAATCATTTTGTATCATTTGGTGCAGCACTTAAAATTAGATGATCCTCCTCGAAGGGTGCAATTCTGTGAATGGTTTTTAATGAAGACCCAAGAGGATGAAAACTTCATAAAAAAGTTATATGGTGTTATGAAGCAAAGTTTAGCAAAAATGGATTATTTAATCGACATAATTCCCATTTTGGTCTAATGAAAATCCCATGTTATTAAAGAACGTTCTTTCCAAGATAGTTGGAGTTTTAATGTTTTTGTGCAATAAAGACGATAAAATTTTAGCAATAAAATTTTATGATGAAAATTTAAACGGTGAAAGATATTGCGACATTTTAGAAGAAGTCATACGACCGCGTTACATACTTTAAGAAATGGAGAGGCGACTTCAGCTTGGTATCAGCAAGATGGAGCACCTCCTCATAACTTTGGGCGTGTTGCTGACCATCTTTACGACATGTTTGATGATAGATGGATTGCCAATCAAGGTCCGTTTCGTTGGCCAGCTCGCTCTCCTGATTTGGCTCCTCTAGATTTTGGTATTTGGGGTTACATTAAAAATCAGGTATTTTCCAAACCTGTTACGACAAAGGAAGATATGATGCAAAGAGTCTTACTTGCTTTTAATTCTCTAACACCGACCATATTTCCAGAATTACAAGACGTAGCTTAATGAAAAGGATTCATAAATGTTTAGAAGTAGATGGAGCTAATTTTGAACACTTATTATAAAACTTTATTTGTTTAATATTACATTTAGTTATTTTTGTTTGTAAGTTATCTAATTAAATTAATACAAAATACCTAGTCAACGTTTTTAATGATATCCATAATTAATAATCCTTTCAGGCTATTGGTTACTTTTCAGAATTAATAACTTATGAAAAATATCAAAATATCACCTTAAATAATGGAAATCATGGCCTACCCTTTACTTGTTGAAATAATTAAGTGTTGTTATGTTTTAACAAAGATAATGAAATATCTCAAAACTGGTTGGATTTAGGTATAGGGAATACTGATACCAAACAATTGGCTTAAAAAATACAGCGAAAAATGTAATAAAATACAGGGTGTTCTATTTAAAGTAAGCAACTTATAAATGATTTAAATTGGCCACGGTGGCAGCTAAGTTTTAAACACTCTGTATGAAATATCAATGAGTTGGACACATGGAGTTAACGGGCAAGCGCTTGTTGTTTATTAGTTACAATTTCACGTCACTAGCTTCGTAATTAATGGAATATCGGTATTCAATGTAGACTAGGATTTTTCAAAATTTAAAAAAATCGAAATATCTCGAAAATACTTCATTTTTGGTATAGGACATTGTTTACAAATTTAATCTAAAATTTCATGTAGAATCCGAAAATACTAGGTTCCATTTAAAATAACAAAGTTGACGTCTACTTCCGGTATAACCGGAAGTGCCACATTAAAGACAATATTATATTTGAACTCGGCGTCATCAAAAACCTATAGCTTGTTTTCAGATTTTTAACATAACTCTATCCGCCATTACTTTTAATCAAAACTCTTGCGCCACACCCTGATATAGAAGGACATACAAAACAAAAATGATGAAAGTTCCATTATCAAAAGAGTGAGATTGCACTTACCTAATACTAGACTGGGTCGAACCATAAATAAACCCAAACGTTATCTGCAGTTACTATTAGGATGTTGATTAAGATATTTATTTTATTGAAGTTGTTTAAGTTATGTTAAATGTTGATGTTAGACTTAAAGTTGAGAGATGTTTAATTCATATTTTTTAGTAACTTTTGTTTAAAAAAAAAGCATGTAGTGATGTGCTGTGAGACACAACCTACACACACAAAAGAAAGATATAAACAATAAGAACCGTTGCGTTGTTGTCGTCAAAACTTAAATGAAATGTAAATATTTTATCTATATTCTTAAACAATAAAGTTAATCATAAAACACTACAAATAGTTTAATAATATGTTTCTTTTTTGGTGTAATTACTCCATTGGAATCAAGAATTAAAAAAAAAACATTTCAGTTTTATGATTAAACAACAACACAACTAAAACAAGATGATTTTCTTTTAATTAGAAGTTATGACAATATTTTATTAGAGTTTTGAAATTACACTAGTTGTAGTTTCCAAGAATGTTTAAATAAAAACTACTATTTTTTTATTTTATTTTTGAATTTTGCAGTCAATTTTAAATAGTATTTTTATATTTTAGAAAATTTTATCTAAATACTTGGTACTCAAGAAATAACGATATTTCTATTAATAATAAAGGTACCGAGTTGAAATTGTAACTAGTGAACAACTAGCCTCTACTGGATCTTCTAAACTCAGATCTACCTAATCAAAATTATTAATGAAAATGTACCATACGAATAAATAAATTATTACGTTGCTTATTTTAGATTGAACATCCTGTATTTAATGATTTTTTATGTAAATTCGTTTGTATTGGCACTCCATATACCTAAATGTAACCGTTTTAGGTATATTTAGTATTTGTTTAAGTGCAATAAATTAAATTAATTTGCTTGCAATGGCTTGTTTATTTACATACCTATTGTTTTTTGATAAGGTTTTTTTTTGACATTGAGTGGGTACACAAATTCTACGTAAAATTTACGGAAGAATTCTGAAATTAAATAAAAGTTACTAGTTTCTACTTCAAATAAGCAAGATGAACTCCACTTCTAGTATAACCGAAAGTGTCCCGTTCATGGTATTATTATATTTTGAACTTAACGTTTTCGGAAATCATTGTTGACTGGTGTAACTCTAATAAAATTGTGTTTTCCGTAACATATAAGCATATAAGTGCTGCCAGTAAATCCGCAATTATTCATGAGTTGATTTTAACAATTTAAAACAGGATTTTAAGATATTATAAACGTAAATAATGTTATTATTTATTTTTTAGTTTTGACTTTGAATTTAAAAATAAATATTAAATACGAGACTAATCGGTAACACTTTCGCAATCAATTAACAATAAAAAAAAATTTATTGTTTTAAAAATTTAGTAGTTTTTCACTTACATTACAAACTCTTCATTTCAAACCCGTCTTAATAAAGCAACGTAGTTTTCACTTGATCACAAAACAAAAAACTATTAGGAGTGTATCTTAATTTGATATAAAGAAAACCGTTTCTGAATGTTATGACGTACATACAAGACCGGAAAATTTGTGTTATTTGAGGTCAAATTTCTGCACCGATCATAACAAACATTTTGTATTAAAATCTAAATAAATAAAACAAGTTTATAACATAAATCTACAAATAAATGTTGTGTGTGTGCACGACATTAATAAAATTATCATTAAGTTTACCATTCGTGATCATTTAATTACATCCTTAATAACTAACATAAGTAATTGTTACTTAATGGTATCTATATACGTACTTTAATTTATTCTACTTTTGTAATATACAGACATCTATACGTTCATAAATAGAAATTAGATGTTATGTGAATTATGGGAATCTACTTACCTCCTTGAAGTCTAATTTCAGGAGGGGTTAGCAATTTCAAAGTTAAGCTAAAGTTAAAAATATTTTACACAATTCTTTAGCAAATATGTCAAAATGTGATAACAAAATTAATAAGAAAATTTTTATCTAAAATTACTATAATTTCTAAAATTATATAATTAGTACAGTCCGAGCAGTTATATTTTATAAAAAAAGTGTTATGTATCACAAGTTTTACTATATTAATTAAAATAAATTATACTGCTTTGCAATAAAATCTTATTCACGTATGGATTAGAGAAAATTCTCTTTACGTAACTATTTTATTATATTGCAATTATGATTAAAGATTATTTGTAGTGGTATGGTATGATACATGCTCCCGTACATACATCAAATTAACAGATTGTTTTAATCAATTGTAATTATAAAAATGCTGGAACTGTTCATACTTCTCCGAGTACATGAACCTATACTCTTTTGACGTAGAAGAAGACAAAAAAAGAATTTACCCATAAATTTAATGAAGAACTTTACAAATATGCTGGCATTATTATTAACACTAACTCTCATATTAAATTCCGATTTAAAGAACAAAAGCAGATAAACACCTAAAATATTGTTAAATGTTTGTCTCTCTTATGAAATTAAACTAAGGGGTTGTAATAACTTCACAATTTGTGTTAGTATGAAACAAAGGGGTTTATTCTGATACAGAACCCAAACTCTGAATGCACTAATACCTGCTGCTAGAGATAAATACGCACATAACTTAAAGCCATTATTTTTCAAAAAATTCTAAAAATCATCGTCTACTGAAATAGGAGTAGTTTACATCAATAATAATTTTTTTCCACTACTAGCTGTGAAGTAGACAATTATTGCGTCTCCTAGCCAACTGAGAAGTTAAATTTCTCTATTAGTGGTTAATAATTTTTTCTATTATTGACCTAGGTTAATAATGGACACATTCAAATTTTTTGAGAATCCAAGAATAGTTGTTTAACAAAAACGAGTGCAACATAATTTTGTATATCCAGGAGATTATCTTTAACGTATTTGCTGCTTAAAATTACCTAACACGATTAAATTATTTAAAAAACTTGTAACCGCAAATACATAACCTGAATTTATTTATTTATTAAATATGACAGTAGAATCAGTTCTTTCAGGTTTCCCAAAGGAGATTTAACCTGGCTAGTTAAGTAACACGAAGAATTTTAAGTAAATTACAAACATTTTGTTGTAGGTGTTTTGAATGGTTAACAGAATGTGGAGGGTCTGACCTGTCGACTATAAAAACGAGTATGTGGCAAACACTTGCCATTCCTAAATGAATTACAAGTGTCAATTTCTGAAACCCAATATTCAAATGATGCAAGGTATATTGGCGAAGCAATAAATGAAATTTTTAGTTGTTTTATACAAGTGTTTTCAGTATCGATGTAAATAAATGCCCGTTAACATCTCTATCTATACCCAAACTACTCAAGCTTGCAGCTCAAATACTTCTAGCGAAAGAAAATTACGGAGGAACATTCTTAAATTGCAACGCGAGAAGAAAGCACTTCAATTGAAGTTAACATTACCTAATGAAGGCACAACAACTGCAGAATATAAAGGAATATAAACAATTTTCACTAAAATTATATTTTACGAGCCCCAAAATGTTAATTTTAAAGTAGGTTTTAAATTTCTTGTCAGCTCAAAGTGCTAAGTGATTATGGTTAGAGTTATATATAAAAAATTTAAACAATTCTTTTGCTACATCTTTACAAATACGTTATGCAAAGGTGACAAATTGAAGTCAACAGTATTAAACTGCATAGAAAAGCTACAACTACAATGAGGTGCCAATATTAGAGCAGTAATAACTTATCAAGGTTCTAATTTTCGAAACCTAATTAAAAGATTAGATGTATTAACGGAAAAACCATACCTTCTCATAAACGATAAGAAAATCTATTATTTCTTCGATGGCCTCTATTTAATGAAGTCAGTGCAAATTAACTTGATTAAATACCATATAATCTTTAATAACAAAAAGCATCTTCGTAAGACATTAAAAATTTCTACAAGTCGGACAAATCTAAACCGTTGCGATTGGCTCGTAAATCAACTAATTTACATATTTCTCCAAATAATTTTCAGACAATGAGTGTGAAATATGCCACACAAGTGTTTAGTGAATCAGTTGCAGTTGATTTATTTGATTTACTTGATTTTTACAAGAAAAATGTTTATTTTTAATTGTTGGCTTAAATTTGGCTAGTAGTGGAAAAATAGTATATACACCATGGTTGTGAAGTCCATTATTATTACCTAAGGCAATCATGACTGACTTCACAACCTTGGTGTATAATATACTATTATAAGATGCAGAGTAAAATACTATAATTTCTGTTTTTATAAAGTACTTATTAGATTGAAGAATTTTGCTAAAAAGTTACAACCAAATTATTTGATGGTTGCGTTTGTTGTAATCCTTAACCAAATGTACCTGTTGAAAAAATATTGCAAAACCTTGTTATCACCTTATTAACCTCTATATCTAACTATTAAACCTACACGCCATAAAAGTTATTTTAAAAAAAAAATGTTGGTTTTAAATTGTATAATTTTATATTGAGTTATTTAAAAAAATTAATTATTTAAAAATAAAAAAAAAAAAAAAAAAAAAAAAAAAAAAAAAAAATTAAAAAAAAAAAAAAAAAAAAAAAATTAAAAAAAAAAAAAAAAAAAATAAAAAAAAAAATTAAAAAAAAAAAAAAAAAAAAAAAAAAAAAAAATAAAAAAAAAAAAAAAAAAAAAAAAAAAAAAAAAAAAAAAAAAAAAAAAAAAAAAAAAAAAAAAAATTTTTCTGTGTTTATGGGCACACATTTTTTAATTTAAAAAACTGTGACGGTACAAATTTGTAATATTTTTGGAAAACTAGAAATTATTTTTATTAAGAGCTTCATTCATAATTTGACTTTGAAATAAATTTGTTAAGATGAATATTCACCAAAAAAATAGTGACCACATGATACTCATTATCTGACAAATCTCATTGTTTTCCAAAAATCCAAAAGTTGGGTATTTTTCAAAATACTGAAAAATAATAGTTTTTCTTAATTTCCATATTCAGCTTCATAAAATAATTTACATTTTTGCAATTTTTGTAAATTGCAACATTGTTCAAAAATAAAATTAATTTGATCTAAATAAAACTTCTTAGTTTTTGTATTTTTATGTAAGTCTAATATATGAGCACATTAATTACTAAATAATTGTGTATGAAATAATACTTTAAATAAATCGTGCAGAAAAAAAATAAAAGTACAATGTAATTTAAATGGGACTTTCAGTATTTTTGTGGTCAAGGTTGGCTGGCAACCAACACTCAAAATAAACTAAAGCAAAACCGAATGTGTTTCTTTGTTGTAGTAACTATTTCCATTTGCAAAAATTAGTATGATTCTTTTAAGGTAGCCAAATTCCTCGTCATCTAATTAGTGACGCGCATGAATGGATTAACAAGATTCTCAATCGTATTCTAAGTCATACTTACGTAGGCTGCCTCCACGAGGATCCGGCTAGGGGCTACCTGCTGTGTCGAAAAGATGAGGCTAGGTTTAATGAACTTTTTATCCGTACCACCGCAGGTGAAAAATGCGCCAAGTGCTCGTAGAAAACGCATGTGGGTCAGCTCGACGATGACCCAGCACGGAGAGGGCTGTGGCGGCTAAGTTTCCAGGCTTAGTAGTGGAGACGCGTAGTATGGGTGGTGTCCCATACTGGACCCCACTCGATTGCACGGTGATGCTCTTGGTTTCAGTAATCAAGAAACAGATTCGTGTATCACATTTGCGTGAGTCCTCATAAACGAGCCCTTGACTTTTGCAGTATGAGTGGAAGCACCTAGAGATACCGGACCCCATTCGACTACAAATGATGCTGTCGGCCACAGTAGCTAAGTAACCAGGTCACTGGGTCGGTGGTTGTAATTATAGTTGAACCACAGGTTTTAGGTTGAGGGATTGCGACTGCCCATTCATTCGCATCTCTTTGTTATATAATAATTACATTATTATATTACTGGGTTGTTGATAGCAACCCCTGTGATAGTTGGGCTTACACACACATCCTAACAGAGCATGGCTTCGGCCTTGCAAGATCAAAACCGAGTACATGACGGTAGTATTAAGTAATTAGCAATGTTGCCCCAGCGGCACCGTTGCCGAATTTAACTGGAAGTGAAACAGGGGGATCTTTGGGTGTGCCTCGAACCCGCAGGTTTCAAAATTGGGCTTGGCGTGTTGAGTTAGCCAGGGATGCTAGACTCGGTTACAAATTGGTAGAGTATAAGAAGAGAAGGCATTTGGTCGCTAGCGTGTCGTTATACAATTGACATTCCCAGAGGGAACCAGAGGTATGCTCGACGTTAGAAACATTGGCAACAGACAGAGGAGGACTCGAGTACGTGGACGGGATGTTCCTCGTCTCTGCTCTGCTGCTTGATGTTCTCTCGAGCATCCTGATCTAGATTTACTAACCTAGGCACTGTAGTCCTCTTGTGTGTTGAGCAACTTTAGAATGGAGCTATCGAAGGTGGCGACCCCTCGAGGTCAAGCATAACTGGACCAAAACAAATGAGGCGCAGTTGCAGACTTTATGTCCGGTTTTTGACACAGCCCTGTAGTCCTCCGGCACATAAACGTGGCTGACCACAGAGACGACTGTGGACAGAACCTGGAACACCGGCCGTGGTGTACCTAGTGAATGGCCGTCAGACGGCCACTTTGGCTTGCGTGCAAGTCGGAGGGGTTAATGATGGCCTAATTCTAAGTGCGTCTGCGCATTAGTTACGGTACTCCGTAGTTTGAAAAGCATCCCTTTGAAGCTAAAGCATTGCTGAGTCTTTAAGTTCCCAACTAGCAAAGGGGTGATTGTACTACTAGAAGGTGGTGGTCTTCTTTTAGGCTGGCCCGGTACAGGTTAGACATATTCAGATAGGGCTAATGTACTCTCCGATTTGAGACTTGTCGGACTAGGGTGGTCGACAACCAAGCCCGGGTTGGCTTCTTAGCTGCTGACCCCTGTGTACCAGGATAGGATTCGTAGTGACTGTGGTATGGCGTCATACTAAAGGGCTGTACGCGGAAACCTGGTCAGGCTGCTTTGTGGCGCTGGAGTTCGCCCGGGTGACAGCCAAAAATGGGACTGCTTGCGGTCCAAGTGCATAGACGCACAAAAACGTGTTGAGCACTATAATTTCAAACCTCAGACGTCGTAAAATATTTTATGAGGCACGTGTGTAAGAGCTTTTGTGCAATCCTAACAGTAAGGATTGCGGCTCGTGGATAAAACCCTACTTTGACACTTGTACCTAAATAGCTGATTCATTTTGTTTAAAATATTAATACTAATATAAAAACGCAACTTTTAGTTTTAAGTTTGTTTCATACTAATCTCTTCTAATTTGCAACATTTAGTTTTCTTCTGCTCATAGAGAAACCGTTGCATGATACTTTTTAGGGTAAAATGCTTTTATCCAATTCTTGCAATTAAGTAGTCCACTGCGGTTTAGCAATTCGTGTATAAAAACTTTACTTTATGCACTTGTATCAGAAATAACTAATTTGAAATTAGCCAGATGTAATAAATTTAGTTTAGTTTTAGATTACAATATTATGTAATCAAAAACTTTATGTATATCACTTTCGTCACATTTTGTTTTGTATAATTATAGTGATTGAAGATATTTGTTATGCAAAAAGGCATGTAACAACTGTACCTCAGTAATTAATTTATCAAGAAAATAAACTTTGTGAATGTCATTCTAAGAAAAGTAAAAATTCTTACAAAAACAATTAATACGTCATCAAAACTATAGATACAGTGTAACAGATACGTTTAAAAAAAAAGTTCAAATAAAAAATGCAGAAAATTTAATTTAAAACAACCTTTGCTATGTCGTTAGGACTTTTTGACTTGTCAATTTTAAACTATAACAAAACTTGTATGTTTGACTTTTTAGCACAAATTTGCAGGCAAAAATGAAAAAATAGAGGTTTTTACAGAAAATGGTTTAAGGAAAACAATAAATGTTGCGAGATCTAGTGTCCACTCGGGCTATCGATCAGATACGTAAATGCAACTTGCTTAAGAGGAATACGTACTAGCAGGGCGCTTTTGCTAAATCATGCACTATAAGAAAACATTTTAATGCGTCGAATGGTCTCGAGGTACCTATAAATTTGACTCAAATTTTTAAGTTACCAACAATGTTTTGATTTTAATTGGAAGATATAAGAAGGGATTTTGTCGTAGTTATTGTAGAATTTTGATTTTGTATTTATTTCTATTAAATTTATGGTGTTAAATATGTTTTATTTCAAACATTTCAAATTAAAAGCTGTTTTAAGGGTATTTATAGTGCATGTTTAGCGATGGCGCAATGCTAGTACGTATTCCTCTTAATGTTCAAGTAAAAGTTAAAGAAAATTAAATTTTGCATTTTATACAGTGATTGTAATTAAATATTGTTAAACAAAAGGTCACGTGATTATCGTATTTGCATAAAAAATTGACGTCAGGGTACACAATTGTATAAATGTTTTTGTTTGCCGTATTTATCTAATTGTGTATATTTTTAGTAAAAAGTATTTAAAAATTGTAATAAAAGTTTACGATATAATTTGTCTCCAAAAAAAGAATCGAGAATAGAAGTCCTTATTATCAAACCATAATTTTTGTGTACTTTCAATCATAGGTTGGTTCCTAAATGTTAAAAGGGTCAATTAAAAAGAAAAATTAACTTTGTTTTAAGTGACCCAGATTTAATTTTTGAATAAATAAAGCTTCTACAATTAAATTAAAACAAGACCAATGTTATAATATTTTTTTGCATTTTTTTCCAATAAATTATTAAACAAATTGTTAAAAAATTTTCAAAGTACTTTTTCGAAGAGTTTAAGTTCAGGAAATAAAAAATTATAAATAATTGAAGAGAAAACTAGAATAATTAATTTTCTTTATTAATGATTAATCTGAAATTACTTCTCCCTTAAACGTTAATAATTTACATACTCTTTTCAAATATAAATAAATTTTATTTGAAAAAAAAGAAATTAGGTATTTTAAAATAATCCACTTACTGCACAGGCAATTATTTCTTGTCAACGTCACTTGATCGCACAAAAACTATAACAGTTTTATCAATTTATCGAGTTTATAAAGCGTTCGCGTAATTTAATTTATTTAAATTTAATTCTTCTTCTTTAAGATAATTGTGGTAGGGAAAGCCATGTCTAGTATAATCAATTTGGAAAATCATATATTAAAGTAATGTTGTTTTTATTTTTAACCGATAATTGTATATATTACCTTTTCATACATCGTGATCAAATTCTGTTTATTACTTTACGAGAAAAATAGTACAATTATAAAATAGGATAATAATGAATAGGTGTACCATACAATTTGATAATTTATTTTTGGTATGATGTTTATTCGATTATTATGCGTGTAGTATAATTAATTTTAAGATTTTGGGTTTTTTCTACCACTCCCCTTTAGGAAAACACATAATTATATAAATGCAATTTATTTATAAAAACGTCCACGTTCGTATAAATACCCAAAGTTGACGTCATCAAATTTTATATTTTCCGTTAAGTTTTTTTAGTTTCTAGTTCGATCGTAAATGTTATTAAGCAAACAGTGTTACTCAAGAAACCCGACACAAATTATTTATTAAAAACTGGTTACTTGTCGTAAGCTAAGTTATAAAATTTTTTATCCGCTTTGTGAAGATTATGGTAGATTAAGAGTGAATTTGGTGCAGTCCTTTTAAAAAAACATTTTATTGTGATATGTGTACTCCAAGTGAATGCCAGAGTCACTAAAGAATTAAATGAAGCTATACAGGATGTCTCGCCGGGAACTGCCAATAGCTGTATACCTAAAAGCATACATGGAAAAGATTTAAAAATTTGGAAAATGACTAAAAACCAATAGGACAAACTCAATTAAAATATTTTCATTCTTCTGTGCCCGTTGTACCGGAAATCGACATCAACTATGTTATATTAAATAGAACACCCTATACATTATTGCATTTTCGGATTCTACGTTAAATTTCAGGGTCACTTTGTATAACATTTCCTTTAGCTAGGAGTTATAGATTTCAAGATATTAATTTTTTTCGTAACATTTTTACAGATGCAAAAGTTCACGGAAATATTTGTAATTTTTTTCGGGAACTCCATATCGAGTTAATTTTTGGTTTGTGTAAAGAAAATGGACTATAGCAAACAAGGATGTGTTCATAGATTAAAAAATGTAATACTGAGTGTTTCATATTTGCTGTTACATTTTGACTTCTTCAAAAAGCAATAACTATTTTAAGTCAAATGGAACACCCTGTATTTTTTTAATCTGTGGGATGAAGGTTGGAATTCTCTTTTTAAATCATATAAACATTGTTAGGATTACGGCTACTATTTTAGGGTCCTTTGTATAACATTTCTTAGCTAGGAGTTATAGATTTCAAGTATTAATTTTTTCGTAAAATTTTTAGAGATGCAAAAGTTTACTGAAATATTTGTAATTTTTTCGGGAACTCCATATCGAGTTAATTTTGGTTTGTGTAAAAGAAATGGACTATAGCAAACAAGGATGTGTTCTGATTAAAAAATGTAATACTGGTGTTCCATATTTGCTGTTACATTTTGACTTCTTCAAAAGCAATACTATTTTAAGTCAAATGGAACACCCTGTATTTTTTTAATCTGTGGGATGAAGGTTGCAATTCTCTTTTTAAATCATATAAACATTGTTAGGTTACGGCTACTATTTTCAGGGTCACTTTGTATAACATTTCCCTTAGCTAGAGTTATAGATTTCAAGATATTAATTTTTTCGCAAAATTTTTTAGAGATGCAAAAGTTCACGGAAATATTTGTAATTTTTTCGGGAACCCATATCGAGTTAATTTTTGGTTTGTGTAAAGAAATGGACTATAGCAAACAAGGATGTGTTCATAGATTGAAAAATGTAATACTGAGGTTTATCTTTGCTGTTACATTTTGACTTCTTCAAAAACAATAATTTTAAGTCAAATGGAACACCCTGTATTTTTAATCTGTGGGATGAAGGTTGGAATTTCTTTTTAAATCATATAAACATTGTTAGGATTACGGCTACTATTTTCAGGGTCACTTTGTATAACATTTCCCTTAGCTAGGAGTTATAGATTTCAAGATATTAATTTTTTCGTAAAATTTTTACAGATGCAAAGTTCACGGAAATATTTGTAATTTTTTCGGGAACTCCATATCGAGTTAATTTTGGTTTGTGTAAAGAAATGGACTATAGCAAACAAGGATGTGTTCATAGATTAAAAATGTAATACTGAGTGTTCCTTTTGCTGTTACATTTTGACTTCTTCAAAAAGCAATAACTATTTTTAAGTCAAATGGAACACTTGTATTTTTTTAATCTGTGGGATGAAGGTTGCAATTCTCTTTTAAATCATATAAACATTGTTAGGATTACGGCTACTACTTTTGGAAATATTTGCAATTTTCTACTAGTAGGGCGTACTATAATATACAATGTACTTTTTCACTCTGTTAAACGTACCTTAGCAAACAGAAATTTATTGTTATCCGCATTCTGAATAAACGTTTCAATTTGCTCAAATGTTAATACTTTAGCCTTTTGCTTTTAAACCTTTTGGGTTGCTTTTTCAAATACGCATTAGGTTTGTGATATTTAGAAATATCTACATCATGTCTTAACTGAATTGTAGTTCGTAACATTGAGTACATGCTCCATAATGTTGATGGTTTACATTTTGAAGATGATACCAAAGTAACAAAAGAACTTTTCCGAGGAGTTGGTATCTCTCCAATTGATGAATTACTCATTCACAAATTCTATCGAAACTTAGACTTTTCAGGTATAAGATTGTTTGCAGTGAAGTCGCTGATTTAATAATTTTCGGTGGGGTAAAATATATTTCTTCATCTTCTGGGTTCATAGTTTTTATAGAAATAACAGACAAAAACTGTGTTGTCAAGATCGAAATAAATACAAAATTATCATATATTTTAGAGCGCAGGTTTGAGGTTAAATACTTCAACTCGTAAAGTTAGCAACGTCTTACTTGAGTGAGCCAGTAGAGCACTTTCACCATTAGAGATGAAAATGCTACTTTCACAGTATAACAAGTATTAGAAAAGTCTACTTTTATATGTAGGTAGAAAATAGTTATTTTCTTACCGAGTGTCTTGATCTACTCGTGCTCCGCTTCGCTCCGCTCTCGTGTTTCTATAGACACTCGCACGATGTTTGCACTTCACACGAGTTAGGAACAATATTTTTTAGACGGCGAACAACATAACTGAAACTAATTATTAATTTCCAATTCCATCGGAGACAAATTCCTCTATAATCTGGATACCTTAAACCGTTGCTATGGTCATGTTGTTTATTATTATAAACTGAAGGTCGGCCCGTCCTACGGACGGAAACGCCTCACTGTTTGGTTTAATGTTCAACTTAGTTATTTTATTCATTCTACGCGCTTATATTATATATTATTGGTTACATGTTACATACAAATATTTCCTTACAAAACCGAATATTTGTAGATTTTCATTCAAATACTTCTCTATAAACAACATTTTTCGTGAATAGTTTTACGCTATTTTTCTTCAAGTGCCCTTGTTGGCTTGAGTGGATAATCTTGACCTTATGTCTCAGCCTTGCGGATTCTCGAAAATGCAACATATAATTGTCCGTGCCCAAATACTGGTTCCGGTAGAAATAATCCGACCTTATCTAACGTTTGAACTGTGACTTGTTTATGGTCATCGCAAATGCTGGTTTTACAGGAATTGTCTTCGTTTATCTTGAATGGTAAGCGGTGTCCAAAGCGTTAAATCATTCGTGAAATAAGTACATGCTCCCCTTTGGCGGACCCGGTAGTAGTCATCTACTGCTTCGATCACATTTGGTTCAAAAATGCTGCACAATCAGACGTGTTCCATTACAAAGTCCTCGCAAAGTGTTAAGATTCCTCAGCAGAGATATTATTGTTTCTTTCTTTAAAACCAGCTTATGTGGAGGTTTGCCAGCCAGAGAAAGTGTTTTCAGAAATTCGACGAGAAAAAAATCATCAGTGTCCACCGTTTCGATTACTGTGTCATCGCTCAAATATGTAATTGACTCCCCGACGATAAGACTCAAAACCAGTTCGTTAATTTGGTCGACGTGAATGTTTTTGGGGCATAAGATGCTGCAACTTAAAAATGATGACTACTACTTATTTTAACCAGTTTGGTTAGTCAGTACTTTCACACAACTCAATATAGTACGTGACAGTTTTTGCATCAACAATAATAAAACACGTTTCTAAACAATTTAACTGAATAGTTTAAAAAAGCAAAGGCAACCAGACAAATGCATTACCTTTCTAAGCACTCCACACTTACATGTAAACGATTAGAGATACCCTTAAGTGTACAGCAATTAACTTTTAAAACTTCTGTTTCTTATGGCTTGTCCGTTTAGTCACGTTTAACACCTTTTATCTTAGTTCAATTCAGTATTTAGATAACTATTTTAACTACATTTAACAGCCTATATAACTTATCGTTACGTAAAATTTATTTATTATTATGGATATAGAAAAAAATCACTGGATTTCACTAGCTGAACTGCTGGAATAAGCTTATTTGTTTGTTATGAGAGTGATGTTCAGCAACCACCTTTCCATTTCCGTCCCATCGTCACATGTTCTTTAGAACTGTTAAAACACGTTTTCGTTTTCACGGTCTACTGCCAAATAGCGACATTCTTCAATTTTCTTTTGAAACACAAAATTGATCGAAATTAAGAACTCTACAAAAAGTATTCTATGTAAAATATCATAAAAAGTGTGCAATTTAACTTTAATTGGTTTTTGCATTTTACATTGCATGTTCTTTTCTTTGATTTTTTGTGACTCCATCTAACGGCAACCAGTGAACTGTTTGGTCCCTTTCACTTTTCCTGTGTGATGCATCTAGCTTATTAGTTGAATACTCCATCACCAGGTGACTCCACCAGGGTGCGTCCATGAGCATTTTGCAAATTATATAAATAGAGATTGTTTCTGACTCTGAAATATGGATAATGATGAAAATAGTATTTTGGAAGCAGCAAATGAAACCAGCCTTAAGTTGTTGCCCCAAAATCCCGGCAACGCTATGAGGAAACTTATAGCAAGTTTATGGAGTGACGAAAGCAAAACAGGGTAAATTCTTCGTTTTCGCAAAACGTCCTGCTTGCGTATTTTGGAGAGCTGTCAAAAAAAATTGCTCCAAGGACATTATGGACGCAATTTTCTATGATAAGAAGCACGCTTATTGTTTCCCAGAATACTAATATTAGTCAATATCCTTGGAAATTGTAAGCCTTTCTGAAAAGAGGCGCAAGGATACAAACCAAAAAAATCGAGAACTTTAACTGCTGAAGAAGTTAATAAATTCATAAAAGAAGCGCCAAACGGCAAATATTTGTTACAGAAAGTAAGTACATCCCTATAAACAAAAACCCTTCATCAATTGAAGTTTCAATTTTAGAAAATTTTGGTGTTCGGAATTAGTGGAGCCATGCAAAGGAACGAATTGGTCCAATTAAAAATTAACAATTTAACTGATGTCGGTTCGGCCGTAATTGTAAAAATGTAAACTTTCGTGACAAGCCGTCTAAAAAGTATATTTTAATATTTCAAAAGACATCCAAATTTTATAGATTGCAAATCTATTCTTTCAAACCACCCTTAATTCCCCCTATTCTTTCATTACATCTTTGAAATTTATTTATTTATTCGTATGATATATGTTTAATATTGTATTGTGATGTAAGTGTTATATATGGTGCCCCAGAACATCGGTATAAACCTGTATAGTGTGGTGACAAAATGAATATAGGAAACTATTAAAACTACACGACCTTTAGCAAGGTTGAGTACTTTTTTCTTTCATCGAATTTGATTGAACAATTAAGTAAAGTAACACTGATTTCATTTTCGATTCTTTTATGAAGATTTATCTATTAAAATTAGAAAATGAAACAAAAGGTCAAAAATTTTTGAAAATGTTATCAAAGTATTAGTCATTACAAAGGTATTCTGCGGAGTACAAATTTGTTTGATCGTTATTTGATACGATTTTTATGAGCAGAAATCTATAGTTTACAATATTAGGTATAAAATAAATTAATACATATTCACTTTTAAATCTCTAAACTAGGTGTTCTATAAAATCAACGATCTCTTAAGTAAAAGTTTATTTTTTCGATGTAACCAAAATTAATATGAAAACATATAATTTGTATCTAATAAGTTGAATTAAAACCACAAATGCAATACAATATGATATTACTGATAAGCATGAATCTAATTTCAATTTATTAAAAAATTATTAAAAAAAAATAATAAAAAAAACAAATAATAATTTTCAGAAATTATAAAAAGCATATACAGAAAGAATCCACTCATTTTGTGGACTTCGTGAAAACTCGAGCACTTGCGACGCCCACATTACTAGTATGGCCGATTGTGGCGGAGAAACCCAATATTTGAATAAAAATCGTACGCACTTGTAAGTGTAATTATAATGTTCAATTGATTTTAATATTTGTTTGTATTTAAAACAGTACATCGATGTATTACAAACGTTTAAACGACAAACACGTTGTCGTATTCTTTAATTACCTATTACAAATTCACTTTTATTTACATTTTTGTAGTTCGTCGAATTGCAAAATAAATTTAAAATTATAGCCCAAAAAATATAAGTTTAATTCATTCGGTCTAAAATAAGCAAAATTGAATAAGCACAAACAAAAAATAAATTCGTCATTTACAACGGTAGTAGTAGAGTAGAGTTCCAGACTTAAAAATTAAATAATAATAAGAAAATATATATATATATATATATATATATATAGACATATAAACCGGCAGTTGTTGAGCCCGTAGAATATATAAACGGTACGCTCGGGCCGAAGAAACGTTATTGAGCCCGACTTCGCTCATCAACGTATCCATGTGTATATTATCATTATACTATTGTATATGCATTGAAACGTGTAAATCCGAAAATTTGGCCGGGCTCATTTAGGATACGTTTATATATCCACTATATACAAAATAGTTCGAACGAATGCGCTGCAGAGGTCTCTTTTATATACACGTTCTCGTTCGTTACGGATGGTACGTTGAGTGGCCCAGTATGTGGCAACATTGAACAGGCCTAACAACGTACAAAAAACATATAGTCTGCGTAAACATTTTAGTGGGTAATACTATGTATCAGCACATTTTCCGACTTACACACGTTAAGTATTGTTTTGGCGACTAATCACTACTAAGTTTTTGCTATATTGATCTCATTAAAGTAAAATTATACGCAATGTAAGTACGTGATATCGTACTTTACAAAAAAACAGCTATTAAATTAACATTAAAATATTGTAATAAAATAGTATATTATTCAATAAGTGGTAAAGAAGGCAATAACTCACGCGGATGATTTTGCGACACGAGACGAAAGAAGAGAATATAACAAGAGAATATAACAAAAATGCATGGAAAATAATTACGGGCGGGTTTTTAAGGGTAAAAACGGTTCATCTCAATTTCCGGCAAAACCACAATTCTGATGGAATAAAGTTAAATGGTACAGTTGTACGTAATAAAAAAATCTACAAATTTAGTATTTACACTTTTTCACATAACCTCAAAATTTATGCTTAAATTGTCGTCGTTCTGAAAAATGCTCCAATATGGATGAAAAAACCTAGGGAAGAAGTTAATGATTCAGAGATGAAATTATGGATGAAGAACGAATGTAGGTTGTAAATAATATTGGACACAAAGACGTTGATAGTCTTGAAGATATCCAAGATCTACTTAAATCGAATCTAACGATGAAAAAATCAAAAAGACAATAACTATTGGATTGGACAAAAATTGTAGTAGTCATATTTTTAGATTAAATCCCTTTAAATCCTATCTTAAATAATTAGAACAATTATATTGGAATGTTTCTTACAAACTTTATGTTTTATGAATTTGTAGTTTTTTTATCAATGTAACATAGAATTTTACATTTTCGAGTAATTATATTATAAATTTTAATAAATAGCTCAAAATTTTACGTATGTGAAGTTAGCACCCCATTTCTCGAAATCTTTAGTTTTAAAAATTGTTCCTGATTGTTCTCATTTTGTACTACACTACATTGTTCCACAGCAACATTGTTTTAATTCAAATAGTTCTTAAACAAAATTTAAAAAATACGTTTTGAGTTGGCACCCCTTTTGTTTGAATATTAATCGTTACGATAAAGTTTTACATTGTTCTAGTTGTTCTAAATACTGTTTCAAAAACAAATCCATAACTTAAATTATAGGGTTAGAAATTCAAAATCAAATATTTCAGCTGGCACCCCTTTTGAAATGTTTGAAATTTTGAAACTGTTCTACATTGTTCTAGCTGTTCTAAACATTGTTACAAAACAAAATTTATAACTCAAATTATAAGCTCACAAATTTAAAGTAACAATTTTTGAGCTGGCACCTTCTTTTAAATGGTTTCAATACTGTTCTACATTATTGTAGTCCATAACCCAAATTATAGACCAGCAAATTAAAAAAACACAATCTGTTAGCTGGCATTCCTTTTTATTAAATCAAACGTTGCAATATTGTAATACATTAGCTGTAGTTGTTCTAAACATCATCACAAATGAACAAATTCATAACTTAAGCTATAAGGTCACACAAAAATACAAATTTGAACTGACATTAATTATAAGCTCATAAATTATTTCTTATTAGTTCTGAATTGTACTAAGTCTAAGAAGCTCTACCTTTAAATGCATTTTTGGGTATCAATCACGACATTTTTAAAAAATGACGATTTTGCTATATTAATAATAGAAATATGTAGTTCAATAATAGTTATTTGTTATACAAGACGGTAAAATTATTTTTATCGACAAGTGAAAATGTTTAATTTCAAGAGTCTATAATGAAATTTTACCGTTGTGTGTAACATTGTATTTTTTTATTGCGAACGTTAAAGAAAAAACCGCGAGAAAAGCTCAATAATTTTGCAGACAGAAATAAGAAAATCAGTCAAAAAATTAAATTGCATTTGGTTCGTTTGGTATGTTGCTATACCAAATAAATAATTGTTTCACATCAATAATAATAATAATAATTTCAAATAAAAATAGATACCTAATTAATTAAAGAATTTTATCTATCCTTGCTGTTAAAGTTCCATTTTATCTACCCTTACGGTTAAAATGGTACTTTAAGCTGGTGTCTTGAGTTGAATAAAGTATACTGTAACCTTCGCAATAAAAAAAAGTTTTTATTTTGGCCGAAAACTGCAATAAAGATAACGGTTTATTAAACAAAATGTTCTTTTAATTACCTTTAATGAGTATAGTATATAGTCCGAAGCTCGCTTAATTTGTTAATAGGTAAAACAAAATATATAATAAAATTACCCTTTGAAGTCATTCAGATCATCTGGGCCCCTATTCTTGATTTTTGGAAAATTATTTTCTCATGAAAATGACGAAAATTCTAGTATGTTTCTGCGACAATTATGGTAATTGTAACTAGAACATTGTACAACAGTATTGCAACGTTTGATTTAAAAAAAGGCGGAGCTGGTCTATAATTTTGGTTATGGATTTTTTTTTTGGAAAAATGTTTAGAATAACTAGAATAAAGTAAAACAGTATTGAAATTTGAGATCATTTAAAAAGGGTGCCAGCTCAAAAATTGTTAGTTTTAATTTCTGAGCATATAATTTGAGTTACGGCTTTGTTTTTGGAACAAAGTTGAGAACAACTAGAACAATGTAAAACTGTATCGTAACATAAAAAAAGGAGTAGCAACTCAAAACGTACTTTTTTAAGTTTATTTGAGAACTAATTGAATTGAAATAATCAGGAACAATTTTTAAAATCAAACATTACGAGAAGTAGGGTACGTACATCAAAAATTTCTATTTTAATTAAAAGTTAGATTATTATTTGATTATTTTCATTATTATTACATACAACTTTGCTCTTTAGTTTTTCCCCTAGGACTTGTAGTTTTGGCGGAAATCGAGATAAATCGTTTTTTACCCATAAAAACCTTAGATTGCCCGTAAATTATTATTCCTTTAATTCTTATTATATTCTCTTTCTTTTCCAACAGGTTTCATTCTACTATTATTCTTTTTACTTTTGACCAATTTGAAATGTTCATTTCTGTTCTATTGTAGATACATAGAAACTACTCTGTAACTGGAAAGTGTTTCACAATATGTGTTATATTTTACACTTTATTATTTCACTTAAATAATGCAGGGTATTTTCTAATTGAATATCAATATCTAAGGAAGCGATTTTTGGGTCCATTTTAAGAAAAAAACTTTACTTGAATATATATCTTAAATGTCTGAACTTTTGAGATATAGGTGGTAAAGTTTTTAAAATAAATAATTTCTTGTTAATATTTTTAAATGAATTTAGCTACTCTAACGAAATTTGGCATACATGTACAGGGTGTCCCATTTTCAACACTTGTATATCGTATCTCCGTAATTGTTAGTGCAATCAAAAAGTAATATAGGGGCAACGTGTTCTTTTTGGGTCACACTTAAAATAATAAAATAAAAATTTGAAGATGTTTCCTCGCTTAAAAGATACAAGGGAAAATAAAAAATTGTCAATGAATTTTTTTTAGTTTTGTTTCTAATAGCTTCTGTTTCATGGTTTATTGCGATTTAAAGTAATGGAGTTTTAAATAAAATAAATTTTAAAAAATGAGGTTAGGTCCGATTACTTTTTTTACCTGAACTCGTATCCTCATTTTTGAACCGGTATATTATTCAAACACTATAAAGAAACGTGAATTAATTGTTAATCAGAACTTTAATTGTTAAATCGGTTACAGAAAACAAACACCTGGAAATCGGCTATTGATAATATTTTGAAATTAACCAAGAAGACATGGTAATGAATATAACAAAAGGCTTATTAGAATTACTACATCCTGTGTTATTGAAATGGGTACCATAATTAGAAAGTGCATGGGCTTTGTTTAGGGGATTAAAATTGCTAATGTGTCCAATAAGCTCATTAACAGAAAACAAACAAACAAACAGAACAAACAGAAAAACAACAAAAGGTTATTAAAAATATTTTTGGTTTGGCAGAAAATTATTTTGCAAATAATCGAGCGTTAATATGTTAACTCTCTATTTTTAAAAATATAATCTTTTGTTACAAATTGAATAGATACTTCTTGAAAATAAAGTTTTCTGCAAGATTTATGTTCGACTATGAAACATCATTTTACAATTATTTATTATAATTCCGTTTTTGTTCTTAGATAATTTAAGTTCTACACTATAATAGACGAATGATTTTATTTATTACGCGTATCAAGGTACGCTTTATTATTTTACTTATTACATTAGTATTTTGGTACTTTTGTACTACTGCTATCAAGTATTAAATTCAAATTCAAACTAAATAAAAAATAAAAGCTGGGGCACGTCGATTGCTTTCAAACCTTTAATATTAAAGTGGATTTTATACAAAAAGAATTAATTGACTAGGGATACATAACTAACGTTTTTATCTTTATGAATGTTAAATCGAATACGTTTCATATAAATCTGATCAATTTATAATGACGCTTGCAGTCGGGTCGGTAACAAAGAGAATTAAAACTAATTTTGTTTTGTCTATAAACCAGATAAAGCTCTAGAACTTAAAAGTATCGATGGTAAAAGTTAAATTAAAAGTCTTAATTTAATCAAATTACTTAAAACTCGAATAGTCTTGGCTTGCACTTTATATTGAATTCATATTGGATACTTGAGAGTTTTGAACAAAATAATTTTGTTTTAGCATTTTTTAGATCTCTCTCGAGCCTTTGATTATGTGGCACATCTCCTAAATAAATTGAAAACATTTTATAATTTTGATGAAGCTAGTATTGCGCTCATCAGATCATACTTAAGCAATAGAAAAAATAAACAGTCAATGTTGTATTTTCTGATAATCGCTTCTTGCGTAATGGAGTACCTCAAGGTTCAATTTTGGGCCTTTATTATTTCTTATATATGTTAATGATTTACATTTACATTTCCAAAATGAATCGTCCATTATTCAATACGCAGATGACACGGCGATATTAATTAAAAATTCTTACATTGCTCTACTAAAAATCTTATACTAATATAAAGACAATAAAACTTTTATTTACACTTCGACCACATAATTTTCAGAATAAGAACTCTAAAAAAATTTAGAAATAAATCTTGATCCTAAACTACAATTCACAGACCGTATAAGTCAATTGACCAGAAAATTTAACAGTGACATATATATTTTAATGCGTTTAGAAGACAGTGTTTCATCAAAATGTCTCAAAATGACATACTTCGGATTAATTCATACTCATTTAAATTACTGTAGTATCATTTAAGCAAATTGTTATAGATCAAACTGAATATTCTCGTTGCAACGTAAAGCTCTATGTGTTTTAGGAACAATCGCTTTTAGAAAAGGTTGTAAACCAATTTTTATTAAATTAATAATTATGACACTGCCGTCACTGTTTATTTTAATTGCATCACTTATGCTAAAAAATATGTAAAAGTTTTACATACAAATCAGATGTTCATAATTATTACACGAGAAATTGTGATAAAATAGAAAAATAATTGTATAGATTAAGTGTATACATAAAACTACCATCACATATACGTGATTTAACTATTAAACAACTCAAACAGGAAATACAAAATTATTTACTAACAAAGGCTTTTAGTCACTATCGGAATTTCTTAATTGTAGAAAAGAAGAAATGATAAGTTAATTATGTATCATAATTGTTTGACGGATGTAAATACATCTTGTGTAGAAACAAATACATATGGTAAATACCGTTTAACTTATATAAAAGTACCTTTGATGAGCCCGAAGGGACTGGCAACGTTGTGGGGCTCATGAAAGAACTCTAAATATATTTTCTGTATATAATTGGGCTCCACAGCGTTCTGTATTTAAGCGCGGGGTACTGGGCTCAACAGCGGCCTGTTAACGTATCGGGCTCAACAAGATACCGTCTATAACTATATATATATATATATATATATATATATATATATATATATATATATATATATATATAATTACCCTGAAAAGTAGACGACATATTAAACCGCTAGTTTTTTTGTACGCTTTTGCTCTCGAAATACATCGGAAAGAATTCACCGCCTTAAATTTTTTTTTTTTGTTCGAACTAATGAAATAAGGGCGATGCAGAGACACTTGTGTGTGAACCTTGCAACGTGTTACTAGAGGTATGTACACTCATGAAATTTAAAACTTGGACACCACAATTTCTGTAAACAAAAGTTTACACATTGTGAAGCAAGCTTAAGGGGTATCATTTACAATTCTAACAGCAGGTAGTATCAGCAGGGGTTATCTTATAGAAGGACTGTAGTATGAATCATTACACTAAGCAAGTTCTAGAAAATAGGTAATTTACGTTGCTTACTTAATACTTAATACTTGTTACGAATAACATTACAGCCTTGTATGATACGATTTTGAAGATCTTGTACGTTTAATATCGGGGTTGTGTAAATGAGCGATTTTAAATATCCCCACACACAAAAATTCAGAGGATTATGTCCCGGTGATCTAGGGGGCCACGGGTGTGGAGATCATCGTCCGATCCAATGGTCTGGAAAAACGTTATTTAAAAACTCGCGAACAATCACTGAAAAATGTGGAGGAGCTCCATCATGCATGAACCACGTTATTCCAAAGGCCACTTAGAATAAGCATGTTTTTCGAAAACCAGTAGCGTCACCAGGAAAAATTAATTTCAAATACAATCAGAGCTGATTTATTATAAACAATTTAACACCCTGTATCTCATTAACGACAAGACTTATCATACATGTTTATATGAACTTTCGTCTTAAAATTGAGTAACGAAATGCCCCATATAATATTTTAGATTACTTAGAAAACACCCTGTATAAAACGAAGTAGGTACAACAACACAATGCAGTTCGGCAAAGAAATACGGTTCAACAGTTCGTCTCATCACAACCGGCGTTTAGAGTACTACACCATAAACACCGCAGTTTCTTGTGCGACCTAGATATGATGAATCTGTTTACTATATTGTGAAACTTAACATCTAAACGTTCGATAAATTAATGTTGGTGGCGAAACATATGTATGTCGCTACGTTATTTCCCTGGCACCCACGATACAGATGCTGGATTGTATGCAGATTTATTTAACGCTGGTTGGAAAATGTACGTGCCTCCTAGAACGGGTGATGGTGTGTGGTTTTCTTTCCGTTTTTAGTAGTCGAGTCGTAGTGGCTGCTGTACTCGGTGATGTTCTTGATGTTGTTGTTTGAGTTGTTTTGGTTGCTGCTGTTGCGAGTGTGTGCTGGCTGCTGCGGATGCTTCTATGGATGCTGTAATGAATGTTGGTTACTTTAGAGGCGATTGTTCGATGCGAGCCTTGATAAAACATCGCAACTGGGTTTTGTAAGGTTTGTGAGATATGTGTATGCGTCCATGGTACCTGTATGCGACAAGCAGTACCTCAAAGCTTAGGCCAGCATTTGCATGACAAATGCGGGTGCAAGCTCGTTGCATTAGTGATTCCTGTATTTGACAGGCGACGGTGTCTGGAACCAGCGGGCGTCGCAAGGTTCATGTCGTGTAGGCGAGCACGTTTTTCCAGCACAGGTAAACGAAGAAGTCTTGGTCCTGTTAAGTTCCAGGTGTCAAATGTGTGTGCGTGATTGCAGACAGCTCGGTCATTTTGTGACTTAGGTTTGTTTTTGATCGATGTGTCCTCTGAAGTAGCGGATGTGGCGTTATAGATGATGCAGCGGTTACTTTGTTAGCGGTTGCAGCGTTGGCGTTTCATCGTGGCGGTGGTTGTGTTTTTGGACAATGGAGTTGATAAAATGACTTTGGTGCGTTGTTAATCGTTCAAAACCGTGGGGTGTGTTACATCGCGGTTAGATAAGAGAGCGGGTTGCGAACTCCTCTGTGGTCAGTAGAGGTGGTGTCGTTGTCGAAGGTATCCTTGACGGGTCTAGCTATGGCAGGCGTAGTGTTGTTGATGGGATTTACAGAGGGCGCGCAAATTGATGTATAAGCGGTTGTAGGGCGTTGCGCCTTTTGTAGGGGTTAAGGTTGATGGATGAAAATATATACGACGTAATGTTAAAAGCTAACTTTTTGTGACACATGTACACACTGGTTTACAACTGTATTAGACCACCATTTTATGTATTAAACGTCAATCAAACGTTGCGGGTCACCACTTTGGTATCTGCGTCAAGGTGGTGGATAATCACGTCGGGGTCACCACTTTGGTATTTTGGCGGTTGTAAATACCTTTGTTTGGGATTGTAAGTAAATCGTACGACAAAAGTTAAATGTTACCTTTATTTGGACACATGATACATCTTTACTCAATATTGTGTTGCCGTATTTATAAGCTGAAGCCTGATGCGTTAGCAGTATTATAAACTTTATCTTGCCTGCTTTACACATTATGCAAGGATGTTTATTGTGCGACCTAGATATATTGAAACTGCTTTATTGATGCAAATTATGAAACTTAAAATCTAAACGTTTGCTAAATTAATGTTGGTGACAAAATGTATGCCGCCACAGTTATTCCCTAGCCAGTGGTGAAAAATTTTACCACGATAGAGATGCTGGGTTGGATACAGATTTATTTAACGCTGGTTGGAAAATGTACGTGCTTCTCAGAACGGATGATGGTGTGTGGATTTGTTTCCGTTTTTGGTGGTCGTGTCGTAGTGGCTGCTGTACTTGATGTTGTTGTTTAAGTTGCTTCGGTTGCTGGTATTGCGAGTGTATGTCAACTGCTGCGGATTCTGCTTACTTCAGAGGCGATTGTGCAATGGGAGTCTTGATAAAACGTTGCAACTGGGCTTTGTAAGCTTCTGGAGGTATGTGTAAGCGCCCATGGTAGCTGCATGCGATAGGCAGTACCTCAAAGCTTAGGCTAGTATTTGCGTGACGAATATGTGTGGGAGCTCGTTGCATGAGTGATTCCGGTATTTGACGGGCGATGGTGTCCGCAACCGGCGTTGCAAGGTTCATGTCGTGTAGGCGAGCGCGTTGTTCCAGCACAGTTGAGTTCCGGGTGTCAAAGTGTGTGCGTCATCGCAGACAGCTCTGTCATTTCGAGGCGTAGGTTTATCCTTGATCGATGTGTTCTTTAAAGTAGAAGATGTGGCGTAATAGATGATGCAACGGTTGATTTGTTAGCGATTGCAGCGATGGCGTTTCATCGTGGTGGTGGTTGTTTTTTTTTGGACAATGGAGTTAATGAAACGGTTTTGTTGCGTTGCCTATCGTCCAAAGCGGTGGGATATGTTTTATCACGATTGGATAAGAGAGCGGGTTGAGAACTTCTCTGTGGTCAGTAGGGGTCTTTTATAGTTAATCTACCTTTTGCTGATTCATGGTGATAAACAGGAATGACTTCTTCACTTGTCAGGAACTGTACAAATGATGGATCCAAGTTTTACCATATTTGCAGATGGAGATAACTATGCAGGCAATTTTAAGATCATCATTTTCCGTCAACGCTTATTTGGCAATGTCGAGTGTAATATTAACACAAAGCTTTGTGGCATCCTTTACTTGTCCTTGATGTTAGGTATTTAGTCGACAACTGCATTTTGTACAATAATGAACTTACATTAGCTTTCTCACTCCTGAAGAGTCTCTCTTGGAAATTTACACCAGGAGTTATGAAATTGTTATTTTTATCTAACGCTTAGTCGGCACTAATAATTGGAGAATGGTATTTCTGTAAACTGTTTATACAACTGTCGGTTACTTTTGATGCAGTGGTCTTTAGTACAAAATTATGGCACTAGATGTCTCACTACTTACTTGTCATAACTTTGAAATACGATACATACTTGTTTTACTCATTCTTCTTCTGCTTCTTCTTCTTCTTCTTCTTCTTCTTATCTTTGAATATAAGCTGTAAGACTGTTTAATAACCAAGTCATAATGTGTTTAATATGTCGTTAAATGTGTAGCATTTCTTTATTTTTTGGAGGTCTGCTCCTATTTCTTCTTCTTCCAGTTGGACGACCTTCTCTAACTTCCTTTACAAATCTATTTTTCTATATTTTTTAAACATGCCTATTGTAATATCTTCTTCTATCTCTTATGAAATTAGTTATATCCTGTATGTTACACATTCTTTATATCTCGATGTTCTGTACTTTATTGTATAATGGTTATTTTTGTATTGTTTTTAAGATTCTTATTTCAGCAGTACTTGTTTCATTGTTGTGTTTATGTAATGTCCGCCCTGGTTTCTGCGGCGTACTTAGTATTAGTCTTGTTCATTCTTATTTTGCTTTCTTCTGTCATATATTTATTTCACCAGGCTAGATCTTATAGACATCCAAGATTTGCGATGATTTGGTTTAATTCCCAAATAATAAAACTTTAGCATTTCTTTGTATTTTTTCTTCTGTTTCCAGCTTACACCTAATCGTCTCCTATGGATATTGTCATATTGTTTTTGGGTTTATTGGCATATTCAAAATTCTGGCGGTGACATTACAACAAAACTCTTTCTAAGGCGTCTTCATTGTTAGCAAAAATAGCCACATTATCCGCACAGCGTACTGCATTGACATTAGTATTTGTCATTATGATGTTCTGGAAGGCTGCGTACTATTTTATTCATTAGAAGATTAAATATAACCTTATCTGGTGTCGCCTGTCTTCCATTATAACAATATGGTTCCCTTGTCAAATATTCTTTGATGCAATGAATTTTTTCTAATATTTCTTGTCTTTCATTCTTAGTCATCTCATTCATTGTTATTTAAAATGGTGTGACAAATACTTTATTTTTAAATATTTTTATCTCTTCTTTAATTTCATCTTTGCTTATTGTTATGTTTTATGTTTTTAGAATTGCAATATCTTTTATCTCTGGGTTTAATGCTTTGTATAGATTTTTAAACATGTGTCCTATTCATCCACTCTTATTTTGTTTCTTTGAACGTTTTTTTTGACTTCTATCTTATTGTTTCTTAGTGTAGCCCTGATCTTTTTTTTTCCTTCATATAGGTCTTGCTCTAATTATTTTGTGTACCTTCTTCCAATAACTTTGCTTTATTTGTCGTATTTTTGTTTTTGCTGTGTTTCGTTGCTGCGTGTACACAAATTTCAGTTTTCAGGACATTGACTATTTATTTAAGTATGCCTTCATATTTTCTTTAGTTTTGGTGCTTTTCCGTATTTTACATTTAGATTTCTCCTCCTTCTATTGGTCGTCAACTATTCTAATTTTTTTAATCGGTTTTGATACGGCATTTCTATTGTGAGAGATTCAGTGTTAAATTTCTCTGTTTATAGTGATTTTATTTTTCTTGATGAGCTATATGTTTACCTAAACTATAGTCGCGGCCTACATATGCAGCATTCATTGTTCTTGCCTGAAGTATAGTCGAATACTAAGTTATCATGTAGTATAGTATCGTTTTTTCCCCTAATGTATATTTATGTTTCATAGCAAGGTCAAAGCAGGTATTATAAATCTCAACATATTCATTGTACAGTGTGATATAAATAACTTGTCAATTTGTACAATTCAATTAAATCTTTGCATAACAAATGATAATAGGTGGTTCTATTTTTGGTTTAAAAACAATCATATTTTTTTTTTTTTACTGTTTGAAGTTTCTCTGCCTTATTTAGTTTTTGTAACGTCCGATGCATACAGGGTCATTGATAGTCGATGGCAGGTTAGACGTTTATGGAAAACGGAGCATAGAAGTAATCTGAAAATTTAGTCACTGCCATAAATAGACACGATTTACCTTCCTAAAATATTTTCATTTGGGCGGTGGTGCTACTTCTACTCAAAAGTAGTAACAACTTGTTAATTTTAAATAAAACACCCTGTATATTATTCAATTTTTAGAATCGCAATTTTTTACTGCTAATTTTTTCTAAATAGTTCCCTAAACCTTTTGAGATAATAATTATTTTAAGTTATTTTTTTTTCAAAATATGATTCCACAAAAATTTAAATTTAGCTGCTATTTGAACCCATATAAAACTGAAATTTTAGATGCAGTTTGCAAAAGCCTTGTATTTAACAACTACCTAAATAAATTTATTTTATTTTATACAGTGCGGTTTAAAATTAATGATTTTGACGTGACATACAAAAAGGTCAAAACTTTATTTTTTCAAATATATATTACTTGAAATTCTGATAGACAATTAAAATGCCTTCAAGTTGATATAGTATAGTGGTATAGCTAACTACAATGTAGCAAAATAATTACTCGCATAAAGTTTTGATGAATCAATTTATTCTTCATAGACTATGTGACAAAATTGTGGCAAGAATATATAGGAAATTCAAGAAAATGTATTCCTATTTGCAGCCAAAGTTTACGCAAATACAGGAAAACTTTATCAATTATGGTTTTAAACTTAAACCAATTCGAAGTTTGCCAAGGCCTGTCACGTCGAATGAAGAAAATATTGTGAATGTTTTAACCTACTTCCACGCATACCCACGAGCTTCTATACAAAGTGCAGCACATGACTTAGGCCTAACTTATTACGCCAATCACAATATGCATTCTTTTAAATTTATAACAGTTCAACACTTGAAACCAGTTGATTACCAACGTCAAATTCAATATTGCGAGACACTCCTAATACGCATTCAAGAGGATTCAAACTTTTTGGAAAATATTATATAGACAGACAAAGCAAAGCTTTTGAGAGAAAGCATCTTCAATAAAAGAAACCAACATTTTTGGGCCGATCAAAATTCACGCGTAGTCAGGCAGATGAATTTTTAAAGAAAATTTAGTTTTAATGTGTTTTACCTCTTAAAAGATAAACAAGTTTTTCATTTATGATGAGCCATTGAATAACAATTGACACCTATACATTTTAAAGATAGTCGTACCTAATTTTTTGAACAATTTATCATTACTTGATTTCTAGACTTCTTGGTTTCAGTTGGATGGAGCACCCGCTCATTGACCAGAAGAGATGAGCTATTTCATATATTTGATGATCGCTGGTTTAAGCTTTTGGGTCCATTAGATTGGTTAGTAAGGTTTACCGTTCTTACACTCCTCGATTTCTACCTGTGGGGTAATTTAAAACAGATAGTATACCAGACACCTGTAAACACTAAAGAAAAGCTATGTCAACGTGTCACCAATTGCATTGACTAACTAGATGCTGATGACATCCATAAAGTGACCACTGATGGTGTGCATCGCCGGATTTTGAAGTGTTTAGAAGTTGACTGGGTATATTTTGAGAACTTATTGTAAAATGTTTGGATTTTTTTGTTTAAATACTTTATTGAGTTGTTAATTATTATTTTATTTTTATTATTATTCTTGTATTCGTATAAACTTTCTTTCGTTTATTGTCTGCAAATCAGGATATATTTCTTTGATTTTCCTACATGTTCTTGCCACAATTTTGTCACATTATCCATGAAGAATAAATAGATTCATCA
Source organism: Abscondita cerata (assembly GCA_030710515.1). NCBI lineage: Eukaryota > Metazoa > Arthropoda > Insecta > Coleoptera > Lampyridae > Abscondita > Abscondita cerata. Next base: position 98,017 of record JALBCR010004517.1, read on the forward strand.
AAACTTCATGCGAGTAATTATTTCGCTCTATTGTAATTTGTTTTTGAATAAGTATTAAGTAGTAAGACACAATCACAATCTCAAAACTTTGACGTCTGTCAAACATAGTGAATAATTGAGTAACTGTCAAATCACAGGGCGTTCCATGGCTTTTAATAATTATTGCGATTATTTCGAAAAGTTGACGAGTTAGCTATACTACTATGGTATATCAACTTGAAAACATTTTAATTGTCTATCAGAATTTTAAGTAATATATAGGGTGTTCTATTTCAAAAAATAAAGGTTTGACATTTTTTTGTATGTCACGCTAAAATTATTAATTTTAAACCGCCCTGTATAAAATAAAATAAATATATTTAGGTAGCTGTTAAATACAAGGCTTTTGCAAACTGCATTTAAAATTTCAGTTTTATATGGGTTCAAATAGCAGCTAAATCTAAATTTTGGTAGGATCGTATTTTGCAAAAAAATAACCTAAAATAATTATTTTCTCAAAAACCGGTGTTGATAGCTATAGGAAACTATTCAAAAAAAAAAAATAATCAGTAAGAAATTGCGATTCTAAAAATTGAATAATATATAAAGTGTTTTATTTAAAATTAACAAGTTTTAACTACTTTTGAGTAGAAAGGGCAACACCGTCAATGTTCTTAAGAAAACTGAAATACTTTAGCGAATTAAATGCTCAAAATGTGAACCATTTACTTCCTGACAGTAATGTATACGATTTAGGAAAGAATTAATCGAATTTATCAACCAAATTTCTGGAATAGCTGCAATCTCAGCTTCAATACGGTTTCTCAATTCATTTAAATCGTAGGGTCTGTTCTTGTATACACAGCTTTTCAAATGGCCCCAGAAGAAAAAGTCCAGAGGGGTCAAATCAGGTGACCGGGCTGGCCACTCGAGAGTTCCCCTTATCCCTATCCAGCGTCTTGGAAAAGTTTCATCTAGATAATTTCGAACGTTTATCCCATAATGGGGTGGGGCACCGTCCTGCTGAAACCAGATATCGCCCCTAACAGCATTTGGGTCGTCCACGTTTGGAAAAAGTTCCACAATCCTAGGGATAACATTCTCCTGTAGGATGTTGAGGTAACTGTTGGCATTGAGATTCCCTTCTATGAAAAATGGTCCAATAATTCTACCTTCAATTATGCCACACCATACATTTATTTTTTGAGGATACTGGGTGTGCACTGTTTCCATCAATGTCGATTCGTGTCGGAATAATATCGGCAGTTGTGTCTATTTACGGCGCCATTGAGAGTAAATGTGGCCTCATCAGAGAACAAAATGGAACTTACAAAATTGTTATTCTCCGCAATTGCTTCCATAATGTTCTCGCAAAACTGATCACGTCTATCAAAATCGTCTTCCGATAATTCTTGTACTAAATGTACCTTGTAAGGATGATATTTGTGATGCTTTAGAATTTTCTGAACTGAATATCGAGACATATTATGGTTTAGTGCAAGCTGATATGCTGATGTTTTGGGCTGATGAACTACATCCATTAATACTGCCAGTGAATTATCCTCTGTAGCCACTGTTGTTGGTCGGCCACTTCTGCGACGGTTCTTAACACTACCAGTGATATTATACCGTCGTAAAGTCTTGGTCACAGTAGATCTCACTATAGGATTCCTATCAGGGTTTTCAGCATTAAAGAGTTGGCAAACTTCTTTATGCGTGCGTTTTCTATCGCCGTAACCAACCATCATAAGAATTTGTTATCTTTCTGATTCAGTTAGCTGATTCATTTTTACGAGACAGTTCTAATTATTGAATAATAATGAACTAGTAATGAGAATAACTGATGTTTTGACGTTATAACGTTACCTAGGTAACGTCACCTAGGTAACGTGTCAAAAGCATCGCCACCTAAATTAAAAGGCGATAATACAAATAATTGCAGAAATAATTATTAGAATAAATTTTTAGGTATTTCCTCCAAATACAACTTCAATGTTTCTAGTCAGTTGCAAAGTAAATAAAATAAGCTTTCAAATGATATATCACATGACCCATCTTGCTATTTAAAAAATTCAAGATGGCGGCCGTGTCAAAAATTATCGAGCAAAGAAATTTTTGATTGTGTCAAATTATGTGAAATAGCTTCAGATTTGATCCCTAAAATTTCCAGAATGATGCCTTCAACCGTTTTGACTACAAAGCCTTGGTTCCATACATAAAAGATTGTTGATTCCTCAATTCTTTAAGAACGTAACATTAAGAATTCCGTCGTTCTTATAATTGGTGCTTTCCAAGCTGGTAATTCTTAAAATATTCTGTTTCTACAATCTTCTTTATTATGCTCGCCTTCTGGATTGTCCTTTCATGACATCACTAGTCCGAAACTTTTTGTTTTGTGCTTAAAACTAATATTAATATCAGTTTTAATCTTGTCGTTTTATCCGTATCATAAACCATAATCATGTCGATAATTCTTGATATTAGTTATGTTCGTGCTATGAGCATTATTTCTTTTAACCGTAGGTATAGTAAGCTACAATGTTCCATAAACCACCTTTTTTCCGGGCTGTTGTAGAATCTTCTAGGCTACTCAATAAAATAAAAATAAAATTGGTAAAAAAACTATAAGGTGTTTTTGTATAACAACAGATATTTAATTAGAATTTAATATTTTTGGAAAATAATAAGTTTTTGTTTACAAAAAATCGTTATTAATTAGTTTAAGTGTCACGTGACTTCTTTTAAAAATACTTTACTTTAATCGTAAACAAAGGTTCTTAAATCAAAAGCAGTTTTAAATTATGTTTTCCACAATTTTTATTTGAAACTTTTTGAAAGATGTAAAGTTTTATAACTCATCATTTGTTTTATTATTTTTGGAATTTCTATCTATATTAAAAACAATAAGGAATTTATGAAGTAAACGATGAATGCATTGTTATTTAATAGTGTATAATTTGAAATCATCTACATAAAATTATTGGTTTTCTTGAGAAGTGAGTTTAGCGTCATCGTATTTTACTGTTGGTAAAGTGTTTTCGAATAAAAGTTTATATATGTACATGTGGTAAGAATCCACTGTATGTATTAGGAATCATTACCTTGAAAAACCAATCAATTAAATACTAAGTAAAACCCAATCGCTGTAAATCTTAAGACGTTATTTATTACCACATTAAAATAGATGCATAATTTTATGACCAGAGCGTAAATAAGTAGGCATGTAAAAAATACTACTTAACAATTTACTACTTGCTGCTATTTTAAATTGTAAAACTTATTACAATTATGTTAATTAATTCGATACCACACGGACTATTTAGCCATAACTACAAAACTAGAAAATCTAATATTTACACATAAGGCATAACTACCTGAAAATGAGGTTAAAAACGTATCAAAAAATTATGCTTAGATTCAGAGTAAATGAAAACCCTAAAAACAATGGATGCGTTTAGAATTAATGTAAATGAAATGAGTTAGGTAGAGTAGAAACTGGTAAAACTGTATAATCTTTTGTATATAGCCTCTCATTATTCCACTTTTCCTGTATGAGACATAGAAGTGGTTAAAGGTTGACCAGTTGACCAGGTTAGGTTCCTTTAATTTATGGTAAATAAAACCAGTAAGATTTTGCAAGCCATTGTATCTGACTCTATACAATTCTTGTTTATGAACTTCCTCGATAACTTGTTTGCTTCTAAGTTTACTACAGTGGGATCATCTGGAAAACGTAATTTTTTAAACCGATTAACCGATTTCTAAACTCCAATGCATTTAAACATCTTTCAGTCTAGATTCTAGGGTAGTGAACAATTTGACTTTTTCAAATTTTTAAATTTTGTATGTTTTTGTCCAGATACAAACTCTAACAATAGGTGGTCAAACGTTAATAACTATGATGAAAGGTAAATATTTCCTCCTATAAATGATCAACTAATTGGATTGTTCTTCCTTGAGGAGGGGCACCAAAAAACAACCATTCATGTTTGTTCGTTTCTACGTATAGAGTGTGTGTTTTATTAGAGATATTTATTTACATTTAATTGTTAATTTATTTTGTGTTTGTTTTAATATCTATGTGTTTTTTACACTTATTCAAGTGGCGGACCATTTATTTGTTTTAAAGGCCTGAAGAAGTACACATTCGGCTGCACGAAACGTTGCCTGAAAAAACGCCTTAATGGTTTTGGTGCCCTCCTCAAGGAAGAACAATCCAATTAGTTGTTAATAACTATGTTACCATTTTGACATGCTCTAATTTTGGAAGGCGTTCTTGTTTCCACAATGTCTCCATCTTTAGAAGCTTATTCTTAAATACCGTGTGTTCAGTTTAAAATAAACTACATGGGGATATCGGAAACCGTTGGATATACAATGTTGGTTAAAAAGTATTTAAATACAAGGTAAAAACCAAAACCATAATATTTTACTTATTATAAAAGGCATGTTGATCAAATTTTCAGAATAGGTGTAAGAGATCGTAGCCATTTCAAAAAATCTAATTAAAAAAGTCTAAGCCTACTCTTTTCGGCGCGCCCATAAGAAGAATAAAATTTGACTATGGCTGCTCCGAATAGAGTAGGCCTAGACATTTTTTTTATTACATTTTTCTGAATGGCTACGTTCTCTAACACCTATACTAAAAATTTTATCAAGGTAATAAGTAAAGTCTTTGTATAACACCGATGTTTGGTTTTACCCCGTATTTAAATGCTCAAGCTGCTTTTTAATAAAGTAAACCCAGATTATTTATAGGCATAGAAGTACGCAACTTTTGTTCCATTTAACCGACATTGTATATCCAACGGTTTCCGATATCCCCATGTAGTTCATTTTAAACTAGACACACTGTATAAATAAAAGTCATAAAATTTTATTTAATTTGCAATTTACCATATTAAAACAACATTAAAAAGTTTTAGTCAGTCAACACGTATCTATCAACTATATGATGTATTATAAATTTGGGTGCTTGTTATCGTGATATTAATTAAATAACGTACTTTTGCGACAAAATAAAATTCGGTTTTAGTCATTATTTTTTTAAAAAAGACTTATAATAATAATTATAATAATTAAGTGATAACATAATCGCTTACACAAATTTAATTTCATAATTTCTACGTATATCTACTGTCGGTTTGACACCTGAGTTTAGAATGTTATAAATTTTTTATTTGGCGTTTGATTGTTTGATTTGTTAAATGTAAGTTCCTTGAACATTTCTACTACAGTAAATGTCAAGTGTAAGTGGTCTTCTTCGGCAGTTATTTATAAATAAACTAAAAAACTGGCTGTTTTTTTACACTTATTTTACATAATGATAATTTGAAGCCGTGTAACTTCGTTATTTTTAACTTAAAATATATGAAATTTTAAACAATAATGCATCCATACTAGTTAAATGTGTTAGTAATTACAAATCTTCTAAAAGTTTTCAAATTTTAATAAAAATTGACCTTTTTTCAGTACCTGCTAACCTTTTTAAAAATGCAAATTTTCTCTTTCGAGTAATCCAAATTGTTGACATGAATTAATAGGAAGTAATTATTAAGAAATTATACTTATTAATTACATTTATTTATTTGTTTAATCGTATGGTAGATTTTCGTCATTAATTACATAACTTCGTCCCAATTAATAAAAACTTTGTTTGGCTGTCTGCGTTGCCGTGTGAAATTAAAGTTTTTATTAATTTCTGCAGTTCATATTTGTTTGAGTTTGTTCGTCAATACCATATTTCAAATAATTGCAATTAAATAAATTTGCAAATTTATTATTTTTCTCCCCAGATGCATATTCTGTTTTGATACTAAGAAATCTGTTTCAAGATTTAGAAATGCGAATTTGGAAATGAAAATTATGGATAATAAAATAAATTCTGCAACGAGCTGCAAAGCATCATCGAGTTGTACAATGGATATAGTATATTAAAGAACTAGTTTCAGAAGACGCAATTTTATAAGACAGTACAAGTGAGTCGCTAAAATGCCTTCTAAAACAATTCTTTATACTACTTTTTCTATTTTGAACTTTTCAGATTGATTTTAAGATAAAATTTTGCGAGTTTTTTAAATTTAGGGAATTTTTAAGTATAATTGCTAGGGTGGCAATATTTTCCTTAAATTTTGGTTTAAATGCTAGAACATTTACGTTTAATTTAAAAAAATTGGTAAAAAAAAAAATAAGTAGATAAATAAATCTACCGAACATTAATTACGATTTAAATTAACGCACGCCTAACGTAACGATCGCTTTGACGTTTAATATCAAATCAGTGTTACCACCGTTCGGAATAAAAATTGTCCTATTTCTATAAAAGAACTCAACTTTCTATAAAAGAACTCATTTAGGTGCTTTTATAACTCTGTTAGCGACTCAAACTAGAAAAAGTATTTTAATGGCCTTATGTAACAAATGTTTTATACTGTTTTCTCTACTTCGGTCGTTGTTACCTGTATTATTTGCTTTAGACCACGGCCACATTATGCGTTTTGGTCGTATACGACTGTACGCATGCGATCAAAAAAATTGTGTTAATTATTGAATCAAACGAAGGTGGCCATACAATGCGACCAACAACATGCGACGGTTTTCTGAACGCAATTGGTTGCGTTTCTTGGTTGCAGCGTTCGTGCGTTAAAAAAACGCAATCCGTGTTGGCTTATGCTGACGGACAAATACTTGCGACAAGTCGCAACAGGTTTCTCCTAGTATACAATTGTTTATGTCGAATAGTGCACATGTAATTTTCATAATGGACGTTGACATTTTTATAAATGAAATAAGTACTCGGCCTGCTTTGTGGGATAATAGGTTGAAACAATTTAGTGATAGGGATCTAAAATCCAAATCATGGATTGAAGTTGCTAGAGCTGTTGTAGAAAACTTCGATCAGTTAAATAACGAAGAAAAAAACAAACAAGGTAAGAAGTGTACAGTCATATAAGTTAATACCTTTTGAAATAATTCAAGAATTCAACAGAAAATGTAATTTATTAAAAACTAAATTTTTGTCACAAATTAACACATGTCACTGATTATGAAGTATCTAAATCTTATCATATTGCCATGGCACACATCCAGCTGGTGAAGTGAAATAATCTGCAAAAACATCACGGATGTTTTTAGATGAGTTACATGATCCACCAGTACCAATGACTGGTATGTCTTCCATAGAACATGTTAGAGTTTCGTCAAACTGTACACCATCTCTCACTCGAACGAAATTGTGCAAAACACAAGCAGCTAAAACAATTTCTTCAACAAACTGGGTGTCTAATTTAATGGTAGTATGGAATACTCTCCATTTATTTGCGAGATTCCAAAAACGCACTCAACATAACGGCGCGCCCTACAAAGTCTGTAGTTGTAAACTCTTTTCTTTATGTCAAGGTTTTTCCTAGCGAAGGGTCTCATAACGTGTTCGCTCATACTAAAAGCTTCATCGGCAACTATTACGTGAGGAATTTCGGTTGTGTTTTCAAAATTAGGTAGACTTTTATTATGTGGAAGATTAAGTTTCCCGGTAGTTAGCTGTTGATATAATTCAGATTGTCGAAAATGTTCGAATCCGATGATTTTCCGTAATGGCCTACATCAATTATAGTGAAACAGTAATTAGCATCTACTAGAGCCAACAATACGATAGAAAAAAGTGTTTATAATTGTAAAATTGTGATCCACTTCCTTCTGGCCTAGCTACACGAATGTGTTTGCCATCCAATGAACCAACGCAGTTAGGAAAATTTGCTCTCTTCCAGAATTGTTCAGCGATTCTTTCCCAATCCGCAGTTGTAGGTTTCGCATCACTTTTCCTTCAGATTTTCCCAAATGGCTTTACAAGTTTCTTTCACAATCTTACTAATCGTTGATCTTCCTATGCGGTACTCGAACGATAGTGATCTAAATGTGTTTCCAGTGGCAAGGAACCTGAAATATATTCCTATATAATAATTTAAAATACTAAATTATTTTTTTAGTTAAAGAACTTCAAAAAATGGCGATCTCTTCGTGACGCTTTTAAAAGAGAGCTTCGAAATCAAAAGTTGCCCAGTGGTAGCGAAAGGTCAAGAAAAGGAAATATTGTTATTTTGACCAGCTGTTGTTTTAGTTGGAATAACCGACGATGGAGAGTAATTTACACAATGTGTTTATGGTAGAAAACGGCGTTAATTGTTGCGAAAAATATATACTTTTGTTTCTTCTGTATCAGTGCCACACTTGTGTTAAAAATAAATTAGTAAATTATATTAAACCAAAATGATGTTCTAAATAACATTTTTAATTACTAGATCAACAACTAATCTTCATGAAACTGCGCCGCCAACTTTAAATAATAACAATGCAGATATGGAACAAGTAACAAATGATGCAAGTCAAGAGGCTGTCACAGCTCCACGTGCCGTCACATCTACGACAAGAAATAAAACTAAACAGTCACCTTTTGAAGTTGCCGTTTTGAGACATTTGTCTGAGTCGAAACCACTGGACGATGAGGTCGAGGGAGACAAGAACTTCTTGTTATCTTTTACCGATAATGCAGAAACTTTCAATAGAAAAAAAATTATGGATCCGCATGGCTATAACACAAATGTAATGCAGCAAGCGATGACCTGTAATCCTCAAGTGCCCTGTCCACTTCCTAGTTTTCAACAACCTAATTTTTCACAAGTGCAACATACAGCTCCTCAATTTACCATTCCTCAGCAACAAACAAGCCAATTGTCGCAATATCAATCCCAAAATTACAACCACACTCCATTTCGTCCACAGCACAATTTCAATATTTGCTCCCCGTCACAATCAGGGTCGGAAACTTCTGAGGTTTATAGTGTTATTGCAGACGATGATATTTCAAATTTAACTCAAATGTAGAATTTTATAAAATAAAGTTAAAAATAATATCTTGTAACGTAGTTTTATATAATCTCACCTTAATGTGACAGCTAACCGCTCCTGTGCTGAGATAGATAATTTAAAAGTAGTGTTTTGCTTTGCTATTTTATGTTGAATACACAACAAAAGTTCTTCAAAAGATGAAACACTCATTCTGAAGTAAGCAACAAACTTTTCCTCATCATTCCTTAGCAATGTCATTAAAGTATGAAACTGCCCTTGTTTTAAACAGAACTGCATTTAAGGGATGAACAGCAAATGTACGTTTATTCTTATTTTTTTTTTTTTAAATATGACCAAACTGCAATTCCCAGCAGAGCTTTTCATTGAACGAAGACATCGTGCATTTGCGTCCAGTTTGTCACCCCACTTGCGGCAACGCAAGAATTTGATATTTTGCCTGGTGCATGCAACCAGTCGTATACGACCAAAACGCATAATGTGGCCGTGGTCTTAAAATGTTGATAATTTTTCACAAGGACATTTTAGAATAATATTTAAGTTGGCAACAATAATACATATTTCAGGGTTGCGAAAATTTCTAAAATTTAAAAAAGTTTTTTCGTTTAATTCAAAAACAAAATGAATTCGTGACAAAATTCTAGCCACACCCCTAAAGTTGCGAGAATTAGTAGCAGACGCGATAGATAACACTGGTCTACAGTGGTTTTGTTGCCAGGATATAAGATCGATTTTGGATATATTTATGCTCACGATTCATGAAAATATCGATGATTTTGTAAGATTTGCTCTGGTTTATTTAAAAATTTATTTTTATTTTGCGTTACAAGAATCAGAAAACTTAAAACAAAATAACATATATATTAATAACGTCAGTTATGTTTTGATAAATAAGGGATTTTACATCGAGTAAAAGGAAAGAAAAATGTCGAAAACAGGTTATATTTCTATAAAACGCCTTTTAAGAGCTTTTCTTTTATAATTTTCCAGCGGACAATCTTTTTAAGGACCAGCAGTAATCTGCCATCATGTGGCTATCCCATCGACCCTGATACCTTTCTTCCATCACTTTTAGATCCTGGTGGAACCGCTCTCCCTGTTCCTCACTATAATTTCCTAGATTATCCGGAAATTTGTCCAGATGATTGCGGAGATAGTGTAACTTGATACTCATATTTGCTCCAAGAGTCTGAAAGTTTGTCAGCATACTTCGCACAATTTCTTCATAATTTGGTGCTTTATGGTTACCTAGGAAATTTTCAACTACCAACACGAAACTTTTCCAAGCTTCACTTTCCGGAATAGTCATAGCTTTGATAAAATCTGTATCTTTCATCAATTGCCGTATTTGAGGACCATCAAATATTCCACCTTTCAACTTTTCCATAATAAGCTTTGGAAATTTTCTACAAATGTAATTGAAACAATTTCCTTCTTTGTCCAACGCTTTCACAAATTGCTTCATCATTCCTAACTTGATATGTAATGGTGGAAGTATGATTTTGTCTCTGCTTACCAACGGCTCCGTGATTACATTGGCTTTACCGACCGTTAAAGAATTTCTTACAGGCCAAACATCTTGTTTCCAATGAAGTTGCTTTGCTCTACTGTCCCACATGCAAATGAAGCAAGGGTATTTCGTGTATCCACTTTGTTGACCGAGTAAAAATTAACCATTTTGAAATCCACGCAGATCGACCATTGATGCTCCGAGTAATTAATTTTTTCTAAAACTAATTTTATATTTTCGTATTCTTCTTTGAGTTTTGTAGAATGGGCAATCGGAATTGATGCATATTTATTTCCATTGTGCAGTAAGACGCATTTTAAACTTCTTTTACAACTGTCAATAAATAGGCGCCACTCAGTAGGTTTGTATTCCTTTGAGCCCATATCCAGAAGCAACTTCGCGACATCATTACAGTACACTAGATCCTCATTTTCACTAAAGTATTGTAGTAACTCACTTTCGCGTGTTCTATATGTGGTAATTGTTACCATCGGTGCTAATAAACTTCTTTCTTTCAATCTTGAAGCTAACAGTTTCGATCCTTTTTTTGATAAATTCAGATCACGTATTAAATCACTGAGTTCATTTTGAGAAAATAACTTTGGCGTAGATGTTTCACCCTCCCATTCACTTCCACTGGTAGACTGTACAGATTTCTGTGAATTTGGCAACATCATTGTTTCTGAGGGTATCCGAATTACTTTTGAAACGTATATAGGCCGCTGAAGATTTTCATTGTGTAAAACAGGACATTTTGTAGACTGTAAATCTGGATATTTCCACGTTTGGTTTCGATTAAAACCTTTCGCATCTACTACGCAAAAGTAACAATCATTGAAATGATTTTTAGGCTCCATCCAGATCATAGAAATACCAAAATCTAATCAGGCACGTTCTCCTTTCCTCCACAACCCTAAAGACTCAACACAAGACTTACAGACTTTATGAGGAACCCATGCCTTATCTAATTTATCCATTTTAAAACCGAAATATTTGGCATAAGTCTCCTTGACGAAGTCTGTGATATTTCTCTTTCGTTTTTCGTTATATAAACCCCACAAATATAACAAAACAAATCAGTACTATATTTACACTTTCTTCGTGATGAACTCATGTTTTAAAGACAAGAAAAATATATTAGAATGAAAATTCAGTAAACGAAACAAAGTATTGACACACGGCAACTTATACAGATGCACGTCTAAGTACTTCAATATGTCGAATAACTGAGATCAGCTGTTCTGCTGGATATGGGCCTAAGCGCGGGGATCACGTGTTATTTGTATGCGCGAAAAAAGGTGCGCAGAACCCTAATCATAGCTGGAAAAATTTTTTTATTGCAATCAAGCCGATAATTGATCAAAATATAAGATATGCAATATAATCATGAAAACAAGAGCACATCCAATAATTTCATGAATAAATTCGTAATCTGGGCACTTGAAAACATCAAAATTTGCTAAGATATCCAGGGCAACAAAAAATTTTTTTTGTAGAGCTGTGTAATTTATTGTCACAAAAATCAAAAATTTTGTAAAAAGGATACGAAAATTTATGGCGTTGTGCGCTAATTTTGTTATTTTAACGTCAAAAGTCGTTTTTAAAAAGTTGTAATTTATTAAACAATATTACATTTGACGGAGTTCAATTAGTGTTGCTTCTACAGAAGACAAATATAAACTAAAACTAAGATAATTCATATGAATGAATATTACAATTAAGAATACAGTAACTATTGTTCTATAGGATGTGCATCAGCACTAGATAAATCTGTCTACTATTTATCTATTGCTGAATACATAAAATAGTAAAGGCTATTATACATAACTCCTCCATCCCAAGAATCTTAAATGAGTAAATACGAAATTTAAGTTTTAGATTGAAGTAACGAATTATCAGCAATGTCCAAATTTTGAAAATGAGTTTTAAAATACTTTATTAATGTTTGCTTGAAGGAGTCACGTTTACAATATAGATATACAACTAAACATATAATACATATAATGAATAAAAATACAATAATAATGGAACAATAATTAAGAGTTGTCGTTATCGGGGCTTCTGTTTCTATAAGTTTATGTCTTTGTTCATTTAATTTGATTTTAGTTTTAACTAAATCTTGTGTATTTGTGGAAGTTAAGTCCATTTTTGATACATTAATTATTTTAGATTTATAAATTTGTAGTTCTCCAACACTAGGCAGTTTTAATTCTATTTCTTTAGTTGAAGATGATTTCATTGTAAACAGTAATTCATTATGATTAATCAAAACCGAACAATCAGGGGTTAAATGAATTAAATTGGTTTCTCTTATGTCTTTTCTGTCAATGTTATTTTTACATTTAATGTCTAGAATAGTTTTAGAAGGTGAACTAACTAACCAAGTGGCGGTATCTATTTGCAATATTTTGTCTGTAATTAATTCAAAAGTATAAGTTTCACAAGTTTGATTTTCATGAAAGGAAAGTAGTTGCGTTTCACATAGTTTTGAATTTGGGATATTGAAATGGTTATCATGTGAGCAAAAATAATGATTTATTGAAGTTATTTGACAGTTATTGAACTCGATGGGAACACTAAATTCTTTATTATAAAGTATTGTGTTATAAGTGGGAATAATCATTTGAAATTTATTATTATTTGTGTAAGCTGGAAAGGGTATAAGTTTGATAAGTTGATATTCTAAGAATGGTTTTACTAAGGGTATTTCAAATATAAAAGTAAATATGTTGTCTTTTGATATATTTTTGTAGTAATAATAGATTCATATAAATGGAGATTTTCATAGTTTGGTGGGTATGGTAGACCTAAATTTTTGTTATTGTAAGGTTGAAGTTTATTTAAAGATTCTGATATTTGAGTTAATGATTGAATTAGTTCATTATTGTCAATAAGTGAAAGATGTAATTGTTGTTTTTGGGCAAAGGTTAAAGCTACTTCTAATTCTGTCCAAACGTTAATAAATAATTGAAGAGATTGAATTGATTCATCAATTATCGAATACGTTGATGCTTCGGTTAATATTCTATGAATTTTACATTATCTAAGAAAATTTTATTTAAGTTGTTATTCAATAGTTTTTGGTTTTCTGATAAATCATGTACTGTGGAAATTGTGTCATTTAAAATTTGAGCTTGTTCTAAAAGGATATTTTTATGGATTTCGGTTTCGTGTTTCAATTTAGATATTATGCTTTCGTATCGTCGTCCATCGTCTGCACTTAGATTTCCTGTTATAAATTTTATTACGGTGCCTAGTCCTTCTAATAATGATCGTTTTTGCCTATCAATTTGGATTTTTGGAAATAATTGATTTAAGAGTCTATCTGCTTTCTTTATGTATTGTTTTAATATTAATAACTGATTATTATGATTTATAAAAATGTCTTCTATCTGTACATTACGTCGGTTTCCTAAAGGGTAATGTTTATTTTCTAGCAATTCTATTGATTTAATTAGGTTGTTTCGTAACATGTGATAATTGCTAAGCATAGGGGTATAGTCCATTATTTTAATTATTGTCCATTCTGATACTTTTAATACGGCGTTACCTTTCTGTAAGGGGTACAGTCCAGGGTTGTCTTTAATGTCCGTATGGTTACGTCAAGTCTACATTGGTTCCATGTAAGGAAGAAGAGGGCAGTTGTCCTGGAAAAGACGTTAGTTCGTTAGCATGTCTTTTAGGATAGTGTTTGTAGGAATATTTCTTAAGTCATACGTGTCATGTTCATGAATTTTGTCAACAACGTAAGGTCCTATAAATTTTGGATCTTTTTATTTCTAGCATTAGTTTTTATGTAAACTTTATCACCTACATTAAAGGTTTGGTTTTTGCGAGTTTTGTTAAGTTTTTCATTCCGATTTTCTTTAGTAATTCTTTGTTTATTTTGTAAAGCTTTATATAAACATTTCATTTTTCTTTGTGACTAATCATATAGTTCTCATAAAATGATTTTTCATAATCTAAATCAAAAGGGTTTTTACATTCTGTATGTCCAAATAAAATTTCAAAGGGAGTGAATTGCAAATTTGAATGTATTGAATGATTATATGCCATTACACAATATGGAATTTTTTAATTTCTGGCATGTCTCCTAAGAGCCTATAATGTTCTATAAGGGTAGAATGAAAACGTTCAATTGGTGAATTTGATTGGTGGTGATGTGGTGTCGTAACATGAAATTGGATTTTGTGAAGTTCCAAAAATTTATAAAGGGTTGATTTTTAAATTCATTATCTGCCACTAAAATATTTGGGGTTGTATAAGTTGTAAAATAATAAAATAATCTATCAGTTATATCAATCATATTACTTGAACGTAATTGATAAGCTTGTACAAATTTGGAAAATGCATCTATTAAAGTCAAATATTTTATTCCTCCAATTTGAAATATGTCCATATGAACGGTATGAAAAGGGCGATTAAATGTTGGCGTTAAATTAAAAGGTTGTTTTATTGGATTTCGATTATATTTTTGTGTCCTACAAGTAGTGCAATTGTTAATAAAATTTTTATGTCTGTATTCATTCCTTTCCAATAATATTTTCGTTGTAAATGTTCAATAGTTTCTACTATTCCTCTATGATTAGTTTTTCCAAAATGGTAATTGGCTAATTGGGATTGTCGTTCGTTTAAATCTGTTATATAAGTAACTAATTTGGTACATTTATGAAATTTAGGTGTATTGTCATTTACGATTGAGTTTAGATAAAGAGAGAATTCTTGATACAAAGATTCGTTGGGAAAATAACAATAATAATTAGTATTCGGTTCTAAGTATTCTAAAAGTAATTCGTTAAATATTAGGTTTTGTTATCATTATTAATATAGACTGAATAATGAATATTTCCATCAAATTTTGATATTTGTATTTTCTTAGGTAAATTTGATTCTTTAAATTCAATCTGTTTGTTAAAATGTTGTAAGGGTTTATCTGTGATGTCTATTACTGGTGTTGAACTAAGTTGTGAATGTACTGTATCTGCTAACGTATTATTATCCTCATTTTCAATTGGTAACAAATTATTATTTTCTGGTTCAAATATTGGAATATCAAACAAATCTTCAATATTTGGGGAGTCTGGTCTTTCAGCAATAATACTATAATTAGGTTCTGGAGTGTTTAATCTGTCTACATCATCTAAGATTTCATCAATTTCATTTATTATTTCATCATTTACTGTAACTGGGTTGAGATGAATGCGTGAGAGGCATCTGCTACTTTATTAGTTTTACCTGGCAAATATTTTATTTCAAAATTAAATTCTTCTAACTTTAAAGCCCACCTAGCCAACTTCGAATTTGGTTCTTTAAGATTACGAAGCCAAACTAGAGGTCTGTGATCTGTGTACAACACGAATTTAGTACCGAATAAATATGGTCTAAATTGTTTTGTGGCCCATACAATGGCTAATAATTCACGTTCAATAGTACTATATTTTTGTTCTGTGTCATTTAAAGTACGTGAAGCGTAACTTACTGGTTTTCCATTTTGTGAAAGTACTGCTCCAAGTGCAAATTTTGAAGCGTCAGTTGTTAGTTCAAATTGTTTATTAAAATCCGGGTATTGCAAAATAGGTTCATTAGTTAAAAGATTTTTACAATATTCGAATGAATTTATAAAGTCTTGTGAATGAATTATTTTATTATCGTTTTTTAAACAATGTGTAAGAAATTTGGTTATCTTAGCAAAGTCTTTAACAAATTTTCTATAATATCCAAATAATCCTAAAAATGATTTTATTTCAGTTTTTGTCTTAGGAAGAGGGAAATTTTTGATGGCTTCAATTTTCGAAGGATCTGGTTTTATTCCATTTGGAGTAATTATGTGTCCTAAATATTTTACAGTTTTTTGAAGAAATTCCGATTTATCTAATTGAATTTTAATGTTTGTTTCTTTACATTTTTTAAATACATTTTCTAGTCTATTAATGTGTTCTTGTAGAGATTGTGAATAAACAATTATGTCATCTAAATAAACTAAACATTGATTTGGGGTTAAGCCTGTTAATGCAGTGTTCATCATTCTTTGAAATGTAGCGGGCTATTTTTTAAGCCAAAAGGCATACGTTTAAATTGAAAATGTCCTTCTTCTGTTGAAAATGCGGTTTTTTCGCGGTCTTTATCATTTATTTCAATTTGGTGAAAACCTGAAGCTAAATCAAGAGTAGTGAAATAGTTTGCTCTACCAAGGTTGTCTAATATTGTTTCAATAAGGGGAGTGGGTATTTATCGTCTATCGTTTGTTCATTTAATTTACGATAATCAATAACAATTCTCCATTTTCTTTGACCTGAAGCGTCTACTTTTTTGGTACTACCCAAATGGGAAAATTATATGGAGATTCTGAAGGTTCAATAATATTTTCGTTAAGCATTTTGTTAATTTGTCGTTTGACTTCTTCTCTGTGTACATGAGGATATCTATATGTTTTGGTATAAATGGGACTTTCGGTTTTTGTTTTAATATTATGTTTTATCAACGTAGTTGCTGTTAATGGAAGTTTAGGAGTGTAAAATATATCTTTATATTTGAGACATAAATTTGTTAATATAGTACGTTCTTCGTCATTTAAATGGTCAAGTCTTAAATTATCTTTTAAGTTTTGAAAAAGTATTTGTTTTTTGATTGTTTACTACTTCGTCGTGATTATTAATTTGAATTTGATCTTGAGATGGAACATAATCTTCAAGTATTAGAGGTTGTGATATTATTAAAGTTTGTGGTTCGTTTGAAGTATTAATTAAACTAGTACGAAACCAATTATTTTGAAGAGTAACGATTGCAGAGGGCATTATTATATTTTTAGTGAAATGTAATTTAGGGGCTAATTTATATCCGTTTTTTCCTACGGCGGGTAAAGTTGTAAATGTTTCAATACGTGGGGTAACAATATAGTTTTTAACGAGTTTACGGAATTTTTAACTTTTGAAAAATTACATTGATTACGTTTTTGTTCTTCTTGTTTTAATTTAGATTCGTTGTAATAAAATGGTACAGTGGTTCTATCCGTTTGAATATGCATCCATTTATAATCTATGTTTGCGGGTAAAGAGGCTAATAAATCTGTTCCTATTAATCCTACATATTCGGTATGAAAATTGAATAAATAACACAAATGTGTACCTTCTTCAGAAAATAGTTTTGGTATAGGTATATCGGCTACTAAATTATGATAAGTTGTGCCGTGTGATGTAGTGATTTCAAAAGGATGTTCAAATACTGAATTTGGAAAATGTTTAAATACGAATTCGGGCGATAAAATTGTTCGAGAACTTCCCGTATCTATTAATAATTTATCATTTGTATTTGGAATTTTGATGTATGGTAAATTTGATTTTGGGGTAATTGTAAAGATTCGACCGAGGCTGTTAACGAAAATTTACGTCATTGCCTGGTTCGAAATAATCTGGATTTGAAACATTGTCATTTTCTTCTTCAACATGATTTTCGTGGTCATCTGGTGCTTCAAATAAATTTGTATTAAATAACTCTTGGGATTGAAAATTTCTGGGTTGATTTGAAGGTTGTATGTAATTAGTATGTCTGACATTTGGATGGATTTGTCTTTGTAATTGTTGTGAAGCGGGGCGTTTCTTTATTGTACTGGTTTGCATTGGTTCTGGTTTAAAAGTAGGTTTAAAATTTTGTTTTGGTCTAAAAACATCTGTTGACTGTCTTTGCAAGTTAAATGAGCGCGACTGTTGTGGTCGATTAAAATTAAAGTTTTCATATGCCGGTTTAGAAAAATTTATAAATTGATTTTGTCTAGGTAATTTGAAAAATCATTATTACTTTGACTGTAATTTTTTTGTAATTATTACTAAATTGGGGATTTGGTTTAAAGTGTGATTTTTGTGAGGAAACTTGAGAATAATCATGAAAATTACTTTTGCTAGTATTTTGAAAATATCTGATATCTAATTCATCTTTAACAAAAGTGAGTGCCTGTTCTAGCGAATTTGGAGAACGACTTCTTATAAAACTACCTAATGGTTCCAACAATCCACTTATAAAAACTTTTAAGCCTAATTGTTTTGCTGTATTTATTTTGTAATCTTTTACATCTCTAACTTCACTACCTAACGCGATTTTTGAATTTAAAGTTGCAAGTAAAGAACGAACTTTGTTAAAAAATCAATGGGACTTTCTTTTGGATGTTGCCTTAATCTAGTCATATCAATTTGAATATTTAATTCTGATCTTTGATCACCAAAATTATTTATTAAAACTTCTTTAATGCGGTCCATGAATCGTAAACATGACCGGTAACAATTTCAAGTGCTGCGCCTTTTAAACGATTGCGAGCAGCGGATAAAGTAATTTATTAATATATGCATTTGGAGTTTGAGTTTGCCAAAATTGCGATAAAATGTCTTCAACAGAACGTATGTATTCACTTAATTCAGAAGGTTTACCATCAAAAAATTGGTATCTCATTTAAGATACTCATATGGAAACCTTGTGGGTAACCGTTTACATTTTGAGCTTGATTTTGATTTTCCATCGTAAAATTTAAACGCGATGGTGTAAGATTAACTTGTCTTATAATATTATTTGAATTATTAATTAGTAATTCGTCGTCACTGTCACTATATGGCATTTATTAGAATTAATGTTTATTTGCCACTTTCAAAGTTTATTTATTTTTATGTTAGTAAGGGGCATAAAACCTATCCACGGTTCCTACGCATAGATACAGACTCAGAATGGAAATTAAGCAAACATAAGGTTTGCACCAATCAGTCACTCGTCTGTAACTACCTGAACTTAAAATTAAATCATATAATTATATTAGTACGTGTTTTTAATTTAATTATTATTTTCACTTGCAGTAATATGCAGTAACAAAAATAAAATGCGAATTTGACGACTTACATTAATTTCATATCTTCCAATAAGGGGTTGATCTGTGCTCGATCACTTGATCCCGATGATCAGGTTTGAAGTCCGCTTCCAGCAAGCTTTCTACGGGCGATGCTTGTCCCTACGACGGCTCGACTGGGGTTGGATGCCTTCTTCAGCTTGGTCGTTCCTGCTACCAACACTTCTACTTCGGCGATGTTTGTCCGTTTGGAAACGATGGGTTTAGGATGTAGGTCTTCTTTGCGACAAAGTGTTGAAACACACGAAAATTAGGGTACTTGATTTTCGAAGGCCTAATTTCTTCACAATCCTACCGACTGCGCCAATTTTGTTATTTTAACGTCAAAAGTCGTTTTTAAAAAGTTGTAATTTATTAAACAATATTACATTTGACGGAGTTCAATTAGTGTTGCTTCTACAGAAGACAAATATAAACTAAAACTAAGATAATTCTTATGAATGAATATTACAATTAAAAATACAGTAACTATTGTTCTATAGGATGTGCATCAGCACTAGATAAATCTGTCTACTATTTATCTATTGCTGAATACATAAATAGTAAAGGCTATTATACATAACT